>JAGTYA010000687.1:0-19892 GCA_024291935.2 Okapia johnstoni | reverse complement strand
TGGGAAACTGAGGCCCTGGGAGCAGAGCCATTGTTCTGGCGTCTTCACAGCCAAACACCTCTTGCACCAGGGAAGACTGAATAAGCAGTCCCTTGGGCTACCTTTTTTGACTCTAAGGAAGAGACCCTGCAAGGCTGCATCTGGCTGAAAATCACAAGGGGCTGGGAAGTGATACCTGGAAAGTCAGTGAAAGAGGCCACAGTGCCTAGGCTCCAAAGCCCAGGTAAGGCTTCGACAGTGCCCTGGAACGTGAAGGCACCCTCCACAGCGCTTTTTCCCCATGTCTGCTCTGTAGCAGAGAGCTCTGGAGACTAGGTCTGTTCTGACTGGGAAACTGAGGCCCTGGGAGCAGAGCCATTGTTCTGGCGTCTTCACAGCCAAACACCTCTTGCACCAGGGAAGACTGAATAAGCAGTCCCTTGGGCTACCTTTTTTGACTCTAAGGAAGAGACCCTGCAAGGCTGCATCTGGCTGAAAATCACAAGGGGCTGGGAAGTGATACCTGGAAAGTCAGTGAAAGAGGCCACAGTGCCTAGGCTCCAAAGCCCAGGTAAGGCTTCGACAGTGCCCTGGAACGTGAAGGCCTGAGGCCCTGGGAGCAGAGTCATTGTTCTGGCGTCTTCACAGCCAAACACCTCTTGCACCAAGGAAGACTGAATAAGCAGTCCCTTTGGCTGTCTTTTTTTACTCTAAGGAAGAGAGCAGTGCCCTGGAACTTGAAGGCACCCATCCAAAGCGCTTTTTCCCCAAGTCTGCTCTGTAGCAGAGAGCTTTGGAGACTAGGTCTGTTCTGACTGGGAAACTGAGGCCCTGGGAGCAGAGCCATTGTTCTGGCGTCTTCACAGCCAAACACCTCTTGCACCAGGGAAGACTGAGTAAGCAGTCCCTTGCGCTACCTTTTTTGACTCTAAGTAAGAGACCCTGCAAGGCTGCATTTGACTGAAAATCAAAAGGGGCTGGGAGGTGATACCTGGAAAATCAGTGAAAGAGGCCACAGTGCCTAGGCTCCAAAGCCCAGGTAAGGCTTCAACAGTGCCCTGGAACGTGAAGGCACCCTCCACAGCGTTTTTTTTTTTTTCCCCATGTCTGCTCTGAAGCAGAGAGCTCTGGAGACTAGGTCTGTTCTGACAGGGAAACTGAGGCCCTGGGAGCAAAGCCATTGTTCTGGCGTCTTCACAGCCAAACACCACTTGCACCAGGGAAGACTGAATAAGCAGTCCCATGGGCTACCTTTTTTGACTCTAAGGAAGAGACCCTGCAAGACTGCATCTGGCTGAAAATCACAAGGGGCTGGGAAGTGATACCTGGAAAGTCAGTGAAAGAGGCCAAAGTGCCTAGGCTCCAAAGACCAGGTAGCGTTTGCCCAAGGCAGGGAGCCTCAAGGAACCCTCCTCAGAGCTATTTCCCCATGTCTGTTCTGTAGCAGAGAGCTCTGGAGACTAGGTCTGTTCTGACTGGGAAAACTGAGGCCCTGGGAGCAGAGCCATTGCTCTGGCGTCTTCACAGCCAAACACTTCTTGCACCAGGGAAGACTGAATAAGCAGTCCCTTGGGCTACCTTTTTTGACTCTAATGAAGAGACCCTGCAAGGCTGCATCTGGCTGAAAATCACAAGGGGCTGGGAAGTGATACCTGGAAAGTCAGTGAAAGAGGCCACAGTGCCTAGGCTCCAAAGCCCAGGTAAGGCTTCGACAGTGCCCTGGAACGTGAAGGCACCCTCCACAGCGCTTTTTCCCCATGTCTGCTCTGTAGCAGAGAGCTCTGGAGACTAGGTCTGTTCTGACTGGGAAACTGAGGCCCTGGGAGCAGAGCCATTGTTCTGGCGTCTTCACAGCCAAACACCTCTTGCACCAGGGAAGACTGAATAAGCAGTCCCTTGGGCTACCTTTTTTGACTCTAAGGAAGAGACCCTGCAAGGTTGCATCTGGCTGAAAATCACAAGGGGCTGGGAAGTATACCTGGAAAGTCAGTGAAAGAGGCCACAGTGCCTAGGCTCCAAAGCCCACGTGAGGCTTCGACAGTGCCCTGGAACGTGAAGGCACCCTCCACAGCGCTTTTTTCCCATGTCTGCTCTGTAGCAGAGAGCTCTGCTCTGACTAGGTCTGTTCTGACTGGGAAACTGAGGAAACTGAGGCCCTGGGAGCAGAGCCATTGTTCTGGCGTCTTCACAGCCAAACACCTCTTGCACCAGGGAAGACTGAATAAGCAGTCCCTTGGGCTACCTTTTTTGACTCTAAGGAAGAGACCCTGCAAGGCTGCATCTGGCTGAAAATCACAAGGGGCTGGGAAGTGATACCTGGAAAGTCAGTGAAAGAGGCCACAGTGCCTAGGCTCCAAAGCCCAGGTAAGGCTTCGACAGTGCCCTGGAACGTGAAGGCACCCTCCACAGCGCTTTTTCCCCATGTCTGCTCTGTTGCAGGGAGCTCTGGAGACTAGGTCTGTTCTGACTGGGAAACTGAGGCCCTGGGAGCAGAGCCATTGTTCTGGCGTCTTCACAGCCAAACACCTCTTGCACCAGGGAAGACTGAATAAGCAGTCCCTTGGGCTACCTTTTTTGACTCTAAGAAAGAGACCCTGCAAGGCTGAATCTGGCTGAAAATCACAAGGAGCTGGGAAGTGATACCTGGAAAGTCAGTAAAAGAGGCCACAGTGCCTAGGCTCCAAAACCCAGGTAAGGCTTCGACAGTGCCCTGGAACGTGAAGGCACCCTCCACAGCGCTTTTTCCCCATGTCTGCTCTGTTGCAGGGAGCTCTGGAGACTAGGTCTGTTCTGACTGGGAAACTGAGGCCCTGGGAGCAGAGCCATTGTTCTGGCGTCTTCACAGCCAAACACCTCTTGCACCAGGGAAGACTGAATAAGCAGTCCCTTGGGCTGCCTTTTTGACTCTAAGGAAGAGACCCTGCAAGGCTCCATCTGGCTGAAAATCACACGGGGCTGGAAAGTGATATCTCGGAAATCAGTGAAATAGGCCACAGTGCCTAGGCTCCAAAGCCCAGGTAAGGCTTCGACAGTGCCATGGAACGTGAAGGCACCCTCCAAAGCGCTTTTTCCCCATGTCTGCTCTGTAGCAGAGAGCTTTGGAGACTAGGTCTGTTCTGACTGGGAAACTGAGGCCCCGGGAGCAGAGCTATTGTTCTGGCATCTTCACAGCCAAACACCTCTTGCACCAGGGAAGACTGAATAAGCAGTCCCTTGGGCTACCTTTTTTGACTCTAAGGAAGAGACCCTGCAAGGCTGCATCTGGCTGAAAATCACAAGGAGCTGGGAAGTGATACCTGGAAAGTCAGTGAAAGAGGCCACAGTGCCTAGGCTCCAAAGCCCCCAGGTAAGGCTTCGACAGTGCCCTGGAACGTGAAGGCACCCTCCACAGCGCTTTTTTTTTCCATGTCTGCTCTGTAGCAGGAGAGCTCTGGAGACTAGGTCTGTTCTGACTGGGAAACTGAGGCCCTGGGAGCAGAGCCATTGTTCTGGCATCTTCACAGCCAAACACCTCTTGCACCAGGGAAGACTGAATAAGCAGTCCCTTGGGCTACCTTTTTTGACTCTAAGGAAGAGACCCTGCAAGGCTGCATCTGGCTGAAAATCACAAGGGCTGGGAAGTGATACCTGGAAAGTCAGTGAAAGAGGCCACAGTGCCTAGGCTCCAAAGCCCAGGTAAGGCTTCGACAGTGCCCTGGAACGTGAAGGCACCCTCCACAGCGCTTTTTCCCCCCATGTCTGCTCTGTAGCAGAGAGCTCTGGAGACTAGGTCTGTTCTGACTGGGAAACTGAGGCCCTGGGAGCAGAGCCATTGTTCTGGCGTCTTCACAGCCAAACACCTCTTGCACCAGGGAAGACTGAATATGCAGTCCCTTGGGCTCCCTTTTTTGACTCTAAGGAAGAGACCCTGCAAGGCTGCATCTGGCTGAAAATCACAAGGGGCTGGGAAGTGATACCTGGAAAGTCAGTGAAAGAGGCCACAGTGCCTAGGCTCCAAACCCCAGGTAAGGCTTCGACAGTGCCCTGGAACGTGAAGGCACCCTCCACAGCGCTTTTTCCCCATGTCTGCTCTGTAGCAGAGAGCTCTGGAGACTAGGTCTGTTCTGACTGGGAAACTGAGGCCCTGGGAGCAGAGCCATTATTCTGGCGTCTTCACAGCCAAACACCTCTTGCACCAGGGAAGACTGAATAAGCAGTCCCTTGGGCTACCTTTTTTGACTCTAAGGAAGAGACCCTGAAAGGCTGCATCTGGCTGAAAATCACAAGGGGCTGGGAAGTGATACCTGGAAAGTAAGTGAAAGAGGCCACAGTGACTAGGCTCCAATGCCCAGGTAAGGCTTCGACAGTGACAGTGCCCTGGAACGTGAAGGCACCCTCCACAGCGCTTTTTCCCCATGTCTGCTCTGTAGCAGAGAGCTCTGGAGACTAGGTCTGTTCTGAATGGGAAAACTGAGGCCCTGGGAGCAGAGCCATTGTTTTGGCGTCTTCACAGCCAAACACCTCTTGCACAAGGGAAGACTGAATAAGCAGTCCCTTGGGCTACCTTTTTTGACTCTAAGGAAGAGACCCTGCAAGGCTGCATCTGCCTGAAAATCACAAGGGGCTGGGAAGTGATACCTGGAAAGTCAGTGAAAGAGGCCACAGTGCCTAGGCTCCAAATCCCAGGTAAGGCTTCGACAGTGACCTGGAACGTGAAGGAACCCTCCTCAGATCTATTTCCCCATGTCTGCTCTGTAGCAGAGAGCTCTGGAAAGTAGGTCTGTTCTGACTGGGAAACTGAGGCCCTGGGAGCAGAGCCATTGTTCTGGCGTCTTCACAGCCAAACACCTCTTGCAACAAGGAAGACTGAATAAGCAGTCCCTTGGGCTACCTTTTTTGACTCTAAGGAAGAGACCCTGCAAGGCTGCATCTGGCTGAAAATCACAAGGGGCTGGGAAGTGATACCTGGAAAGTCAGTGAAAGAGGCCACAGTGCCTAGGCTCCAAAGCCCAGGTAAGGCTTCGACAGTGCCCTGGAACGTGAAGGCACCCTCCACAGCGCTTTTTCCCCATGTCTGCTCTGTAGCAGAGAGCTCTGGTGACTAGGTCTGTTCTGACTGGGAAACTGAGGCCCTGGGAGCAGAGCCGTTGTTCTGGCGTCTTCACAGCCAAACACCTCTTGCACCAGGGAAGACTGAATAAGCAGTCCCTTGGGCTACCTTTTTTGACTCTAAGGAAGAGACCCTGCAAGGTTGCATCTGGCTGAAAATCACAAGGGGCTGGGAAGTATACCTGGAATGTCAGTGAAAGACGCCACAGTGCCTAGGCTCCAAAGCCCACGTGAGGCTTCGACAGTGCCCTGGAACGTGAAGGCACCCTCCACAGCGCTTTTTTCCCCATGTCTGCTCTGTAGCAGAGAGCTCTGGAGACTAGGTCTGTTCTGACTGGGAAACTGAGGCCCTGGGAGCAGACCCATTGTTCTGGCGTCTTCACAGCCAAACACCTCTTGCACCAGGGAAGACTGAATAAGCAGTCCCTTGGGCTACCTTTTTTGACTCTAAGGAAGAGACCCTGCAAGCCTGCATCTGGCTGAAAATCACAAGGGCCTGGGAAGTGATACCTGGAAAGTCAGTGAACGAGGCCACTGTGCCTAGGCTCCAATGCCCAGGTAAGGCTTCGACAGTGCCCTGGAACGTGAAGGCACCCTCCACAGCGCTTTTTCCACATGTCTGCTCTGTAGCAGAGAGCTCTGGAGACTAGGTCTGTTCTGAATGGGAAACTGAGGCCCTGGGAGCAGAGCCATTGTTCTGGCGTCTTCACAGCCAAACACCTCTTGCACCAGGGAAGACTGAATAAGCAGTCCCTTGGGCTACCTTTTTTGACTCTAAGGAAGAGACCCTGCAAGGCTGCATCTGGTTGAAAATCACAAGGGGCTGGGAAGTGATACCTGGAAAGTCAGTGAAAGAGGCCACAGTGCCTAGGCTCTAAAGCCCAGGTAGGGCTTCCCCAAGGCAGGGAGCCTCAAGGAACCCTCCTCAGAGCTATTTCCCCATGTCTGCTCTGTAGCAGAGAGCTCTGGAGATTCAATCTGTTCTGACTGGGAAACTGAGGCCCTGGGAGCAGAACCATTTGTTCTGGCGTCTTCACAGCCAAACACCTCTTGCACCAGGGAAGACTGAGTAAGCAGTCCCTTGCGCTACCTTTTTTGACTCTAAGGAAGAGACCCTGCAAGGCTGCATTTGACTGAAAATCAAAAGGGGCTGGGAGGTGATACCTGGAAAATCAGTGAAAGAGGCCACAGTGCCTAGGCTCCAAAGCCCAGGTAAGGCTTCAACAGTGCCCTGGAACGTGAAGGCACCCTCCACAGCGTTTTTTTTTTCCCCATGTCTGCTCTGAAGCAGAGAGCTCTGGAGACTAGGTCTGTTCTGACAGGGAAACTGAGGCCCTGGGAGCAGAGCCATGGTTTTGGCGTCTTCACAGCCAAACACCTCTTGCACCAGGGAAGACTGAATAAGCAGTCCCATGGGCTACCTTTTTTGATGCATCTGGCTGGCTGAAAATCACAAGGGGCTGGGAAGTGATACCTGGAAAGTCAGTGAAAGTGGCCACAGTGCCTAGGCTCCAAAGCCCAGGTAAGGCTTCGACAGTGCTCTGGAATGTGAAGGCACCCTCCACAGTGCTTTTTCCACATGTCTGCTCTGTAGCAGAGAGCTCTGGAGACTAGGTCTGTTCTGACAGGGAAACTGAGGCCCTGGGAGCAGAGCCATTGTTCTGGCGTCTTCACAGCCAAACACCTCTTGCACCAGGGAAGACTGAATAAGCAGTCCCTTGGGCTACCTTTTTTGACTCTAAGGAAGAGACCCTGCAAGGCTGCATCTGGCTGAAAATCACAAGGGGCTGGGAAGTGATACCTGGAAAGTCAGTGAAAGAGGCCACAGTGCCTAGGCTCCAAAGCCCAGGTAAGGCTTCGACAGTGCCCTGGAACGTGAAGGCACCCTCCTCAGAGCTATTTTTCCCATGTCTGCTCTGTAGCAGCAGAGAGCTCTGGAGACTAGGTCTGTTCTGACTGGGAAACTGAGGCCCTGGGAGCAGAGCCATTGTTCTGGCGTCTTCACAGCCAAACACCTCTTGCACCAGGGAAGACTGAATAATCAGTCCCTTGGGCTACATTTTTTGACTCTAAGGAAGAGACCCTGCAAGGCTGCATCTGGCTGAAAATCACAAGGGGCTGGGAAGTGATACCTGGAAAGTCAGTGAAAGAGGCCACAGTGCCTAGGCTCCAAAGCCCAGGTAAGGCTTCGACAGTGCCCTGGAACGTGAAGGCACCCTCCACAGCGCTTTTTCCCCATGTCTGCTCTGTAGCAGAGAGCTCTGGAGACTAGGTCTGTTCTGACAGGGAAACTGAGGCCCTGGGAGCAGAGCCATTGTTCTGGCGTCTTCACAGCCAAACACCTCTTGCACCAGGGAAGACTGAATAAGCAGTCCCTTGGGCTACCTTTTTTGACTCTAAGGAAGAGACCCTGCAAGGCTGCATCTGGCTGAAAATCACAAGGGGCTGGGAAGTGATACCTGGAAAGTCAGTGAAAGAGGCCACAGTGCCTAGGCTCCAAAGCCCAGGTAAGGCTTCGACAGTGCCCTGGAACGTGAAGGCACCCTCCACAGCGCTTTTTCCCCATGTCTGCTCTGTAGCAGAGAGCTCTGGAGACTAGGTCTGTTCTGACTGGGAAACTGAGGCCCTGGGAGCAGAGCCATTGTTCTGGCGTCTTCACAGCCAAACACCTCTTGCACCAGGGAAGACTGAATAAGCAGTCCCTTGGGCTACCTTTTTTGACTCTAAGGAAGAGACCCTGCAAGGCTGCATCTGGCTGAAAATCACAAGGGGCTGGGAAGTGATACCTGGAAAGTCAGTGAAAGAGGCCACAGTGCCTAGGCTCCAAAGCCCAGGTAAGGCTTCGACAGTGCCCTGGAACGTGAAGGCACCCTCCACAGCGCTTTTTTCCCCATGTCTGCTCTGTAGCAGAGAGCTCTGGAGACTAGGTCTGTTCTGACTGGGAAACTGAGGCCCTGGAGCAGAGCCATTGTTCTGGCGTCTTCACAGCCAAACACCTCTTGCACCAGGGAAGACTGAATAAGCAGTCCCTTGGGCTACCTTTTTTGACTCTAAGGAAGAGACCCTGCAAGGCTGCATCTGGCTGAAAATCACAAGGGGCTGGGAAGTGATACCTGGAAAGTCAGTGAAAGAGGCCACAGTGCCTAGGCTCCAAAGCCCAGGTAAGGCTTCGACAGTGCCCTGGAACGTGAAGGCACCCTCCACAGCGCTTTTTCCCCATGTCTGCTCTGTAGCAGAGAGCTCTGGAGACTAGGTCTGTTCTGACTGGGAAACTGAGGCCCTGGGAGCAGAGCCATTGTTCTGGCGTCTTCACAGCCAAACACCTCTTGCACCAGGGAAGACTGAATAAGCAGTCCCTTGGGCTACCTTTTTTGACTCTAAGGAAGAGACCCTGCAAGGCTGCATCTGGCTGAAAATCACAAGGGGCTGGGAAGTGATACCTGGAAAGTCAGTGAAAGAGGCCACAGTGCCTAGGCTCCAAAGCCCAGGTAAGGCTTCGACAGTGCCCTGGGAGCGTGAAGGCACCCTCCACAGAGCTTTTTCCCCATGTCTGCTCTGTAGCAGAGAGCTCTGGAGACTAGGTCTGTTCTGACTGGGAAACTGAGGCCCTGGGAGCAGAGCCATTGTTCTGGCGTCTTCACAGCCAAACACCTCTTGCACCAGGGAAGACTGAATAAGCAGTCCCTTGGGCTACCTTTTTTGACTCTAAGGAAGAGACCCTGCAAGGCTGCATCTGGCTGAAAATCACAAGGGGCTGGGAAGTGATACCTGGAAAGTCAGTGAAAGAGGCCACAGTGCCTAGGCTCCAAAGCCCAGGTAAGGCTTCGACAGTGCCCTGGAACGTGAAGGCACCCTCCACAGCGCTTTTTCCCCATGTCTGCTCTGTAGCAGAGAGCTCTGGAGACTAGGTCTGTTCTGACTGGGAAACTGAGGCCCTGGGAGCAGAGCCATTGTTCTGGCGTCTTCACAGCCAAACACCTCTTGCACCAGGGAAGACTGAATAAGCAGTCCCTTGGGCTACCTTTTTTGACTCTAAGGAAGAGACCCTGCAAGGCTGCATCTGGCTGAAAATCACAAGGGGCTGGGAAGTGATACCTGGAAAGTCAGTGAAAGAGGCCACAGTGCCTAGGCTCCAAAGCCCAGGTAAGGCTTCGACAGTGCCCTGGAACGTGAAGGCACCCTCCACAGCGCTTTTTCCCCATGTCTGCTCTGTAGCAGAGAGCTCTGGAGACTAGGTCTGTTCTGACTGGGAAACTGAGGCCCTGGGAGCAGAGCCATTGTTCTGGCGTCTTCACAGCCAAACACCTCTTGCACCAGGGAAGACTGAATAAGCAGTCCCTTGGGCTACCTTTTTTGACTCTAAGGAAGAGACCCTGCAAGGCTGCATCTGGCTGAAAATCACAAGGGGCTGGGAAGTGATACCTGGAAAGTCAGTGAAAGAGGCCACAGTGCCTAGGCTCCAATGCCCAGGTAAGGCTTCGACAGTTCCCTGGAACGTGAAGGCACCCTCCACAGCGCTTTTTCCCCATGTCTGCTCTGTAGCAGAGAGCTCTGGAGACTAGGTCTGTTCTGACTGGGAAACTGAGGCCCTGGGAGCAGAGCCATTGTTCTGGCGTCTTCACAGCCAAACACCTCTTGCACCAGGGAAGACTGAATAAGCAGTCCCTTGGGCTACCTTTTTTGACTCTAAGGAAGAGACCCTGCAAGGCTGCATCTGGCTGAAAATCACAAGGGGCTGGGAAGTGATACCTGGAAAATCAGTGAAAGAGGCCACAGTGCCTAGGCTCCAAAGCCCAGGTAAGGCTTCGACAGTGCCCTGGAACGTGAAGGCACCCTCCACAGCGCTTTTTCCCCATGTCTGCTCTGTAGCAGAGAGCTCTGGAGACTAGGTCTGTTCTGACTGGGAAACTGAGGCCCTGGGAGCAGAGCCATTGTTCTGGCGTCTTCACAGCCAAACACCTCTTGCACCAGGGAAGACTGAATAAGCAGTCCCTTGGGCTACCTTTTTTGACTCTAAGGAAGAGACCCTGCAAGGCTGCATCTGGCTGAAAATCACAAGGGGCTGGGAAGTGATACCTGGAAAGTCAGTGAAAGAGGCCACTGTGCCTAGGCTCCAATGCCCAGGTAAGGCTTCGACAGTGCCCTGGAACGTGAAGGCACCCTCCACAGCGCTTTTTCCACATGTCTGCTCTGTAGCAGAGAGCTCTGGAGACTAGGTCTGTTCTGAATGGGAAACTGAGGCCCTGGGAGCAGAGCCATTGTTCTGGCGTCTTCACAGCCAAACACCTCTTGCACCAGGGAAGACTGAATAAGCAGTCCCTTGGGCTACCTTTTTTGACTCTAAGGAAGAGACCCTGCAAGGCTGCATCTGGTTGAAAATCACAAGGGGCTGGGAAGTGATACCTGGAAAGTCAGTGAAAGAGGCCACAGTGCCTAGGCTCTAAAGCCCAGGTAGGGCTTCCCCAAGGCAGGGAGCCTCAAGGAACCCTCCTCAGAGCTATTTCCCCATGTCTGCTCTGTAGCAGAGAGCTCTGGAGATTCAATCTGTTCTGACTGGGAAACTGAGGCCCTGGGAGCAGAACCATTGTTCTGGCGTCTTCACAGCCAAACACCTCTTGCACCAGGGAAGACTGAGTAAGCAGTCCCTTGCGCTACCTTTTTTGACTCTAAGGAAGAGACCCTGCAAGGCTGCATTTGACTGAAAATCAAAAGGGGCTGGGAGGTGATACCTGGAAAATCAGTGAAAGAGGCCACAGTGCCTAGGCTCCAAAGCCCAGGTAAGGCTTCAACAGTGCCCTGGAACGTGAAGGCACCCTCCACAGCGTTTTTTCCCCATGTCTGCTCTGAAGCAGAGAGCTCTGGAGACTAGGTCTGTTCTGACTGGGGGAAACTGAGGCCCTGGGAGCAGAGCCATTGTTTTGGCGTCTTCACAGCCAAACACCTCTTGCACCAGGGGAAGACTGAATAAGCAGTCCCATTGGGCTACCTTTTTTGACTCTAAGGAAGAGACCCTGCAAGGCTGCATCTGGCTGAAAATCACAAGGGGCTGGGAAGTGATACCTGGAAAGTCAGTGAAAGAGGCCACAGTGCCTAGGCTCCAAAGCCCAGGTAAGGCTTCGACAGTGCCCTGGAACGTGAAGGCACCCTCCACAGCGCTTTTTTCCCCATGTCTGCTCTGTAGCAGAGAGCTCTGGAGACTAGGTCTGTTCTGACTGGGAAACTGAGGCCCTGGGAGCAGAGCCATTGTTCTGGCGTCTTCACAGCCAAACACCTCTTGCACCAGGGAAGACTGAATAAGCAGTCCCTTGGGCTACCTTTTTTGACTCTAAGGAAGAGACCCTGCAAGGCTGCATCTGGCTGAAAATCACAAGGGGCTGGGAAGTGATACCTGGAAAGTCAGTGAAAGAGGCCACAGTGCCTAGGCTCCAAAGCCCAGGTAAGGCTTCGACAGTGCCCTGGAACGTGAAGGCACCCTCCACAGCGCTTTTTCCCCATGTCTGCTCTGTAGCAGAGAGCTCTGGAGACTAGGTCTGTTCTGACTGGGAAACTGAGGCCCTGGGAGCAGAGCCATTGTTCTGGCGTCTTCACAGCCAAACACCTCTTGCACCAGGGAAGACTGAATAAGCAGTCCCTTGGGCTACCTTTTTTGACTCTAAGGAAGAGACCCTGCAAGGCTGCATCTGGCTGAAAATCACAAGGGGCTGGGAAGTGATACCTGGAAAGTCAGTGAAAGAGGCCACAGTGCCTAGGCTCCAAAGCCCAGGTAAGGCTTCGACAGTGCCCTGGAACGTCAAGGCACCCTCCACAGCGCTTTTTCCCCATGTCTGCTCTGTAGCAGAGAGCTCTGGAGACTAGGTCTGTTCTGACTGGGAAACTGAGGCCCTGGGAGCAGAGCCATTGTTCTGGCGTCTTCACAGCCAAACACCTCTTGCACCAGGGAAGACTGAATAAGCAGTCCCTTGGGCTACCTTTTTTGACTCTAAGGAAGAGACCCTGCAAGGCTGCATCTGGCTGAAAATCACAAGGGGCTGGGAAGTGATACCTGGAAAGTCAGTGAAAGAGGCCACAGTGCCTAGGCTCCAAAGCCCCGGGTAAGGCTTCGACAGTGCCCTGGAACGTGAAGGCACCCTCCACAGCGCTTTTTCCCCATGTCTGCTCTGTAGCAGAGAGCTCTGGAGACTAGGTCTGTTCTGACTGGGAAACTGAGGCCCTGGGAGCAGAGCCATTGTTCTGGCGTCTTCACAGCCAAACACCTCTTGCACCAGGGAAGACTGAATAAGCAGTCCCTTGGGCTACCTTTTTTTGACTCTAAGGAAGAGACCCTGCAAGGCTGCATCTGGCTGAAAATCACAAGGGGCTGGGAAGTGATACCTGGAAAGTCAGTGAAAGAGGCCACAGTGCCTAGGCTCCAAAGCCCAGGTAAGGCTTCGACAGTGCCCTGGAACGTGAAAGGCACCCTCCACAGCGCTTTTTCCCCATGTCTGCTCTGTAGCAGAGAGCTCTGGGAGACTAGGTCTGTTCTGACTGGGAAACTGAGGCCCTGGGAGCAGAGCCATTGTTCTGGCGTCTTCACAGCCAAACACCTCTTGCACCAGGGAAGACTGAATAAGCAGTCCCTTGGGCTACCTTTTTTGACTCTAAGGAAGAGACCCTGCAAGGCTGCATCTGGCTGAAAATCACAAGGGGCTGGGAAGTGATACCTGGAAAGTCAGTGAAAGAGGCCACAGTGCCTAGGCCCCAGCACCCGGGTAGGGCTTCCCCACAGGCAGGGGCCTCAAGGAACCCTCCTCAGAGCTATTTTCCCCATGTCTGCTCTGTAGCAGAGAGCTCTGGAGACTAGGTCTGTTCTGACTGGGAAACTGAGGCCCTGGGGGAGCAGAGCCATTGTTCTGGCGTCTTCACAGCCAAACACCTCTTGCACCAGGGAAGACTGAATAAGCAGTCCCCTTGGGCTACCTTTTTTGACTCTAAGGAAGAGACCCTGCAAGGCTGCATCTGGCTGAAAATCACAAGGGGCTGGGAAGTGATACCTGGAAAGTCAGTGAAAAAGGCCACAGTGCCTAGGCTCCAAAGCCCAGGTAAGGCTTCGACAGTGCCCTGGAACGTGAAGGCACCCTCCACAGCGCTTTTTCCCCCCATGTCTGCTCTGTAGCAGAGAGCTCTGGAGACTAGGTCTGTTCTTCTGACTGGGAAACTGAGGCCCTGGGAGCAGAGCCATTGTTCTGGCGTCTTCACAGCCAAACACCTCTTGCACCAGGGAAGACTGAATAAGCAGTCCCTTGGGCTACCTTTTTTGACTCTAAGGAAGAAACCCTGCAAGGCTGCATCTGGCTGAAAATCACAAGGGGCTGGGAAGTGATACCTGGAAAGTCAGTGAAAGAGGCCACAGTGCCTAGGCTCCAAAACCCAGGTAAGGCTTCGACAGTGCCCTGGAACGTGAAGGCACCCTCCTCAGAGCTATTTCCCCATGTCTGCTCTGTAGCAGAGAGCTCTGGAGACTAGGTCTGTTCTGACTGGGAAACTGAGGCCCTGGGAGCAGAGCCATTGTTCTGGCGTCTTCACAGCCAAACACCTCTTGCACCAGGGAAGACTGAATAAGCAGTCCCTTGGGCTACCTTTTTTGACTCTAAGGAAGAGACCCTGCAAGGCTGCATCTGGCTGAAAATCACAAGGGGCTGGGAAGTGATACCTGGAAAGTCAGTGAAAGAGGCCACAGTGCCTAGGCTCCAAAAGCCCAGGTAAGGCTTCGACAGTGCCCTGGAACGTGAAGGCACCCTCCACAGCGCTTTTTTTCCCCATGTCTGCTCTGTAGCAGAGAGCTCTGGAGACTAGGTCTGTTCTGACTGGGAAACTGAGGCCCTGGGAGCAGAGCCATTGTTCTGGCGTCTGGCGTCTTCACAGCCAAACACCTCTTGCACCAGGGAAGACTGAATAAGCAGTCCCTTGGGCTACCTTTTTTGACTCTAAGGAAGAGACCCTGCAAGGCTGCATCTGGCTGAAAATCACAAGGGGCTGGGAAGTGATACCTGGAAAGTCAGTGAAAGAGGCCACAGTGCCTAGGCCCCAAGCCCGGGTAGGGCTTCCCCAAGGCAGGGAGCCTCAAGGAACCCTCCTCAGAGCTATTTCCCCATGTCTGCTCTGTAGCAGAGAGCTCTGGAGACTAGGTCTGTTCTGACTGGGAAACTGAGGCCCTGGGAGCAGAGCCATTGTTCTGGCGTCTTCACAGCCAAACACCTCTTGCACCAGGGAAGACTGAATAAGCAGTCCCCCTTGGGCTACCTTTTTTGACTCTAAGGAAGAGACCCTGCAAGGCTGCATCTGGCTGAAAATCACAAGGGGCTGGGAAGTGATACCTGGAAAGTCAGTGAAAGAGGCCACAGTGCCTAGGCTCCAAAGCCCAGGTAAGGCTTCGACAGTGCCCTGGAACGTGAAGGCACCCTCCACAGCGCTTTTTTCCCCATGTCTGCTCTGTAGCAGAGAGCTCTGGAGACTAGGTCTGTTCTGACTGGGAAACTGAGGCCCTGGGAGCAGAGCCATTGTTCTGGCGTCTTCACAGCCAAACACCTCTTGCACCAGGGAAGACTGAATAAGCAGTCCCTTGGGCTACCTTTTTTGACTCTAAGGAAGAGACCCTGCAAGGCTGCATCTGGCTGAAAATCACAAGGGGCTGGGAAGTGATACCTGGAAAGTCAGTGAAAGAGGCCACAGTGCCTAGGCTCCAAAGCCCAGGTAAGGCTTCGACAGTTCCCTGGAACGTGAAGGCACCCTCCACAGCGCTTTTTCCCCATGTCTGCTCTGTAGCAGAGAGCTCTGGAGACTAGGTCTGTTCTGACTGGGAAACTGAGGCCCTGGGAGCAGAGCCATTGTTCTGGCGTCTTCACAGCCAAACACCTCTTGCACCAGGGAAGACTGAATAAGCAGTCCCTTGGGCTACCTTTTTTGACTCTAAGGAAGAGACCCTGCAAGGCTGCATCTGGCTGAAAATCACAAGGGGCTGGGAAGTGATATCTGGAAAGTCAGTGAAATAGGCCACAGTGCCTAGGCTCCAAAGCCCAGGTAAGGCTTCGACAGTGCCATGGAACGTGAAGGCACCCTCCAAAGCGCTTTTTCCCCATGTCTGCTCTGTAGCAGAGAGCTTTGGAGACTAGGTCTGTTCTGACTGGGAAACTGAGGCCCTGGGAGCAGAGCCATTGTTCTGGCATCTTCACAGCCAAACACCTCTTGCACCAGGGAAGACTGAATAAGCAGTCCCTTGGGCTACCTTTTTTGACTCTAAGGAAGAGACCCTGCAAGCCTGCATCTGGCTGAAAATCACAAGGGGCTGGGAAGTGATACCTGGAAAGTCAGTGAAAGAGGCCACAGTGCCTAGGCTCCAAAGCCCAGGTAAGGCTTCGACAGTGCCCTGGAACGTGAAGGCACCCTCCACAGCGCTTTTTTTTTTTTCCATGTCTGCTCTGTAGCAGAGAGCTCTGGAGACTAGGTCTGTTCTGACTGGGAAACTGAGGCCCTGGGAGCAGAGCCATTGTTCTGGCGTCTTCACAGCCAAACACCTCTTGCACCAGGGAAGACTGAATAAGCAGTCCCTTGGGCTACCTTTTTTGACTCTAAGGAAGAGACCCTGCAAGGCTGCATCTGGCTGAAAATCACAAGGGGCTGGGAAGTGATACCTGGAAAGTCAGTGAAAGAGGCCACAGTGCCTAGGCTCTAAAGCCCAGGTAGGGCTTCCCCAAGGCAGGGAGCCTCAAGGAACCCTCCTCAGAGCTATTTTTCCCATGTCTGCTCTGTAGCAGAGAGCTCTGGAGATTCTAGGTCTGTTCTGACTGGGAAACTGAGGCCCTGGGAGCAGAACCATTGTTCTGGCGTCTTCACAGCCAAACACCTCTTGCACCAGGGGAAGACTGAATAAGCAGTCCCTTGCGCTACCTTTTTTTTGACTCTAAGGAAGAGACCCTGCAAGGCTGCATTGACTGAAAATCAAAAGGGGCTGGGAAGTGATACCTGGAAAATCAGTGAAAGAGGCCACAGTGCCTAGGCTCCAAAGCCCAGGTAAGGCTTCAACAGTGCCCTGGAACGTGAAGGCACCCTCCACAGCGTTTTTTCCCCCATGTCTGCTCTGTAGCAGAGAGCTCTGGAGACTAGGTCTGTTCTGACTGGGAAACTGAGGCCCTGGGAGCAGAGCCATTGGTTTTGGCGTCTTCACAGCCAAACACCTCTTGCACCAGGGAAGACTGAATAAGCAGTCCCATGGGCTACCTTTTTTGACTCTAAGGAAGAGACCCTGCAAGGCTGCATCTGGCTGAAAATCACAAGGGGCTGGGAAGTGATACCTGGAAAGTCAGTGAAAGAGGCCTCAGTGCCTAGGCTCCAAAGCCCCAGGGTAAGGCTTCGACAGTGCCCTGGAACGAGAAGGCACCCTCCACAGCGCTTTTTCCCCATGTCTGCTCTGTAGCAGAGAGCTCTGGAGACTAGGTCTGTTCTGACTGGGAAACTGAGGCCCTGGGAGCAGAGCCATTGTTCTGGCGTCTTCACAGCCAAACACCTCTTGCACCAGGGAAGACTGAATAAGCAGTCCCTTGGGCTACCTTTTTTGACTCTAAGGAAGAGACCCTGCAAGGCTGCATCTGGCTGAAAATCACAAGGGGCTGGGAAGTGATACCTGGAAAGTCAGTGAAAGAGGCCACAGTGCCTAGGCCCCAGCACCCGGGGTAGGGCTTCCCAGTGGCAGGGAGCCTCAAGGAACCCTCCTCAGAGCTATTTTTCCCTATGTCTGCTCTGTAGCAGAGAGCTCTGGAGACTAGGTCTGTTCTGACTGGGAAACTGAGGCCCTGGGAGCAGAGCCATTGTTCTGGCGTCTTCACAGCCAAACACCTCTTGCACCAGGGAAGACTGAATAAGCAGTCCCTTGGGCTACCTTTTTTGACTCTAAGGAAGAGACCCTGCAAGGCTGCATCTGGCTGAAAATCACAAGGGGCTGGGAAGTGATACTTGGAAAGTCAGTGAAAGAGGCCACAGTGCCTAGGCCCCAGCACCCGGGTAGGGCTTCCCCAAGGCAGGGAGCCTCAAGGAACCCTCCTCAGAGCTATTTCCCCATGTCTGCTCTGTAGCAGAGAGCTCTGGAGACTAGGTCCGTTCTGACTGGGAAACTGAGGCCCTGGGAGCAGAGCCATGGTTCTGGCGACTTCACAGCCAAACACCTCTTGCACCAGGGAAGACTGAATAAGCAGTCCCTTGGGCTACCTTTTTGACTCTAAGGAAGAGACCCTGCAAGGCTGCATCTGGCTGAAAATCACAAGGGGCTGGGAAGTGATACCTGGAAAGTCAGTGAAAAAGGCCACAGTGCCTAGGCTCCAAAGCCCAGGTAAGGCTTCGACTGTGCCCTGGAACGTGAAGGCACCCTCCACAGCGCTTTTTCCCCATGTCTGCTCTGTAGCAGAGAGCTCTGGAGACTAGGTCTGTTCTGACTGGGAAACTGAGGCCCTGGGAGCAGAGCCATTGTTCTGGCGTCTTCACAGCCAAACACCTCTTGCACCAGGGAAGACTGAATAAGCAGTCCCTTGGGCTACCTTTTTTGACTCTAAGGAAGAGACCCTGCAAGGCTGCATCTGGCTGAAAATCACAAGGGGCTGGGAAGTGATACCTGGAAAGTCAGTGAAAGAGGCCACAGTGCCTAGGCTCCAAAGCCCAGGTAAGGCTTCGACAGTGCCCTGGAACGTGAAGGCACCCTCCTCAGAGCTATTTCCCCATGTCGGCTCTGTAGCAGAGAGCTCTGGAGACTAGGTCTGTTCTGACTGGGAAACTGAGGCCCTGGGAGCAGAGCCATTGTTCTGGCGTCTTCACAGCCAAACACCTCTTGCACCAGGGAAGACTGAATAAGCAGTCCCTTGGGCTACCTTTTTTTGACTCTAAGGAAGAGAGAGACCCTGCAAGCTGCTGCTGGGCTGAAAATCACAAGGGGCTGGGAAATGATACCTGGAAAGTCAGTGAAAGAGGCCACAGTGCCTAGGCTCCAAAGCCCAGGTAAGGCTTCGACAGTGCCCTGGAACGAGAAGGCACCCTCCACAGCGCTTTTTCCCCATGTCTGCTCTGTAGCAGAGAGCTCTGGAGACTAGGTCTGTTGTTCTGACTGGGAAACTGAGGCCCTGGGAGCAGAGCCATTGTTCTGGCGTCTTCACAGCCAAACACCTCTTGCACCAGGGAAGACTGAATAAGCAGTCCCTTGGGCTACCTTTTTTGACTCTAAGGAAGAGACCCTGCAAGGCTGCATCTGGCTGAAAATCACAAGGGGCTGGGAAGTGATACTTGGAAAGTCAGTGAAAGAGGCCACAGTGCCTAGGCCCCAGCACCCGGGTAGGGCTTCGACAGGCAGGGAGCCTCAAGGAACCCTCCTCAGAGCTATTTCCCCATGTCTGCTCTGTAGCAGAGAGCTCTGGAGACTAGGTCTGTTCTGACTGGGAAACTGAGGCCTGGGGGCAGAGCCATTGTTCTGGCGTCTTCACACAGCCAAACACCTCTTGCACCAGGGAAGACTGAATAAGCAGTCCCTTGGGCTACCTTTTTTGACTCTAAGAAAGAGACCCTGCAAGGCTGCATCTGGCTGAAAATCACAAGGGGGCTGGGAAGTGATACCTGAAAGTCAGTGAAAGAGGCCACAGTGCCTAAGCTTCAAAGCCCATGTAAGGCTTCGACAGTGCCCTGGAACGTGAAGGCACCCTCCACAGCGCTTTTTCCCCATGTCTGCTCTGTAGCAGAGAGCTCTGGAGACTAGGTCTGTTCTGACTGGGAAACTGAGGCCCTGGGAGCAGAGCCATTGTTCTGGCGTCTTCACAGCCAAACACCTCTTGCACCAGGGAAGACTGAATAAGCAGTCCCTTGGGCTACCTTTTTTGACTCTAAGGAAGAGACCCTGCAAGGCTGCATCTGGCTGAAAATCACAAGGGGCTGGGGAGTGATACCTGGAAAATCAGTGAAAGAGGCCACAGTGCCTAGGCTCCAAAGCCCAGGTAAGGCTTCGACAGTGCCCTGGAACGTGAAGGCACCCTCCACAGCGCTTTTTCCCCATGTCTGCTCTGTAGCAGAGAGCTCTGGAGACTAGGTCTGTTCTGACTGGGAAACTGAGGCCCTGGGAGCAGAGCCATTGTTCTGGCGTCTTCACAGCCAAACACCTCTTGCACCAGGGAAGACTGAATAAGCAGTCCCTTGGGCTACCTTTTTTGACTCTAAGGAAGAGACCCTGCAAGGCTGCATCTGGCTGAAAATCACAAGGGACTGGGAAGTGATACCTAGAAAGTCTGTGAAAGAGGCCACAGTGCCTAAGCTTCAAAGCACATGTAAGGCTTCGACAGTGCCCTGGAACGTGAAGGCACCCTCCACAGCGCTTTTTCCCCATGTCTGCTCTGTACCAGAGAGCTCTGGAGACTAGGTCTGTTCTGATTGGGAAAATGAGGTCCTGGGAGCAGAGCCATTGTTCTGGCGTCTTCACAACCAAACACCTCTTGCACCAGGGAAGACTGAATAAGCAGTCCCTTGGGCTACCTTTTTTGACTCTAAGGAAGAGACCCTGCAAGGCTGCATCTGGCTGAAAATCACAAGGGTCTAGGAAGTGATACCTGGAAAGTCAGTGATAGAGGCCACAGTGCCTAGGCTCCAAAGCCCAGGTAAGGCTTCGACAGTGCCCTGGAACGTGAAGGCACCCTCCACAGCGCTTTTTCCCCATGTCTGCTCTGTAGCAGAGAGCTCTGGAGACTAGGTCTGTTCTGACTGGGAAACTGAGGCCCTGGGAGCAGAGCCATTGTTCTGGCGTCTTCACAGCTAAACACCTCTTGCAC
>JAGTYA010000686.1:0-19901 GCA_024291935.2 Okapia johnstoni | reverse complement strand
GTAACCCAAGGGGGGGAGTGCTTATTCAAGCTTCCCTGGTGTCAAGAGGTCTTGAGGGGGGGGAGTGTTTACTTGATGTTCCCTGGGGGCTTGGGGAAGCCCTACGTGGGGGGGGGGCGGTTTTTTGGGGCCTAGGGAACTGTGGGCCTCTTCCACTGACTTTCCAGGTAGTTTTCCAGGGGGGCCCCATTGTGATTTTCAGCCAAAGTCAGCCTGGCAGGGGTCTCTTCCTTAGAGTCATAAAAAGGTAGCCCAAGGGACAATGGCCCCTACCACTGAATTTCCAGCTAGCACTTTCCAGCCCCTTGTGCTTTTCACCCAAAGGAGCCTGGCAGGGTCTCTTCCTTAGAGTCATAAAAGATAGCCCAAGGGAGTCCTTATTCAGACATCCCTGGTGCAAGAGGTGTTTGTCTGTTAAGTAGTCACAACAATGGGTCTGCTCCAGCGCCTCAGTTTCCCAGTCAGAACAGACCTAGTCTCCAGACCTCTCTGCTACAGAGCACACATGTGGCAATACATCTAAGAAGAGTTCCTTGAGGTTCCCTGGCTTGGGGAAGCCCTACTCGGGTGGTGGGGCCTAGGCACTGTGGCTTCTTCCAGATTTTCAGCCAAAGGCAGCCTGGAAGGGTCTCTTCTTAGAGTCATAAAAGGTAGCCCAAGGGAGTGCTTATTCAAGCTTCCCTGGTGAAAGAGGTGTTTGTCTGTTAAGAAGCCACAACAATGGGTCTGCTCCCAGGGCCTCAGTTTCCCAGTCAGAACAGACCTAGTCTCCAGAGCTCTCTGATACAGAGCACATATGGGGCAATAGCTCTGAGGAGTGTTCCTTGAGGTTCCCTGGCTTGGGGAAGCCCTACCCGGGCGGTGGGGCCTAGGCACTGTGTCCTCTTCCACTGACTTTCCAGGTAGCACTTTCCAGTCACTTCTGATTTTCAGCCAAAGGCAGCCTGGCAGGGTCTCTTCCTTAGAGACATAAAAGATAGCCCAAGGGAGTGTTTATTCAAGCTTCCCTGGTGGAAGAAGTGTTTGTCTGTTAAGAAGCCACAGCAATGGGTCTGCTCCCAGGGCCTCAGTTTCCCAGTCAGAACAGCCTTAGTAATCTCCAGAGCTCTCTGCTACAGAGCACACACGGGGCAATAGCTCTCAGGAGTGTTCCTTGAGGTTCCCTTGCTTGGGGAAGCCCTACCCGGGCGGTGGGGCCTAGGCACTGTGGCTTCTTCCACTGACTTTCCAGGTAGCACTTTCCAGCCCCTTGTGATTTTCAGCCAAAGGCAGCCTGGCAGGGTCTCTTCCTTAGAGTCATAAAAGGTAGCCCAAGGGAGTGCTTATCCAATCTTCCCTGGCGAAACAGGTGTTTGCTGTTATGAAGGGACAACAATGGGTTTGCCTTCAGGCCTCAGTTTCCTAGTCAGACCAGGCCTAGTATCCAGAGCTCTCTGCTACAGAGCACACATGGGGCATTAGCTCTGAGGAGGGTGCCTTGAGGTTCACGGGCTTGGGGAAGCCCTACCCGGGCGGTGGGGCCTAGGCACTGTGGCCTCTTCCACTGACTTTCCAGGTAGCACTTTCCAGCACCTTGTGATTTGCAACTAAAGGCAACCTGGCACGTTCTCTTACTTAGAGTCATAAAAGGTAGCCCAAGGGAGTGCTTATTCAAGCTTCCCTGTTGCAAGAGGTGTTTGTCTGTTAAGAAGCCACAAGAATGGGTCTGCTCCCAGGCCCTCATGTTCCCAGTCAGAACAGACCTAGTAGTCTCCAGACCTCTCTGCTACAGAGCACACATGGGGCAATAGCTCAGAGGAGTGTTCCTTGAGGTTCCCTGGCTTGGGGAAGCCCTACCCGGTCGGTGCGGCCTAGGCACTGTGGCCTCTTCCACGGACTTTCCAGGTAGCACTTTCCAGCCCCTTGTGATTTTCAGCCAAAGGCAGCCTGGCAGGGTCTCTTTCTTACAGTTATAAAAGGTAACCCAAGGGAGTGCTTATTCAAGCTTCCCTGGTACAAGAGGTTTTTGTCTGTTAAGAAGCCACAACAATGGGTCTGTTTCCAGGGCCTCAGTTTCCCCGTCAGAACAGTCCTAGTCTCCAGACCTCTCTGCTACAGAGCACACATGGGGCAATAGCTCTGAGGAGTGTTCCTTGAGGTTCCCTGGCTTGGGGAAGCCCTACCCGGGCGGTGCGGCCTAGGCACTGTGGCCTCTTCCACTGACTTTCCAGGTAGCACTTTCCAGCCCCTTGTGATTTTCAGGAAAAAGGCAGCCTGGCAGGGTCTCTTCCTTAGAGTCATAAAAGGTAGCCCAAGGGAGTGCTTATTCAGGCTTCCCTGGTGCAAGAGGTGTTTGTCTGTTAAGAAGGCAGAACAATGGGTCTGCTCCCAGGGTCTCAGTTTCCCAATCAGAAGAGACCTAATAGTCTCCAGAGCTCTCTGCTATGGAGCACACATGGGGCAATAACTCTGAGGAGTGTTACTTGATGTTCCCTGGCTTGGGGAAGCCCTACGCGGGCGGTGGGGCCTAGGCACTGTGGCCTCTTCCACTGACTTTCCAGGTAGCACTTTCCAGCCCCTTGTGATTTTCAGCCAAAGACAGCCTGGCAGGGTCTCTTCCTTAGAGTCATAAAAGGTAGCCCAAGGGAGTGCTTATCCAATTTCCCTGGCGAAACAGGTGTTTGCTGTTATGAATGGACAACAATAGGTTTGCCTCCATGTCTCAGTTTCCTAGTCAGACCAAGCCTAGTATCCAGAGCTCTCTGCTACAGAGCACACATGGGGCATTAGCTCTGAGGAGGGTGCCTTGACGTTCACGGGCTTGGGGAAGCCCTACCGGGGCGGTGGGGCCTAGGCACAAAGGCCCCTACCACTGACTTTCCAGCTAGCACTTTCCAGCCCCTTGTGCTTTTCACCCAAATGGAGCCTGGCAGGGTCTCTTCCTTAGAGTCATAAAAGATAGCCCAAGGGAGTCCTTATTCAGACATCCCTGGTGCAAGAGGTGTTTGTCTGTTAAGTAGCCACAACAATGGGTCTGCTCCAGCGCCTCAGTTTCCCAGTCAGAACAGACCTAGTCTCTCCAGACCTCTCTGCTACAGAGCACACATGTGGCAATACATCTAAGAAGAGTTCCTTGAGGTTCCCTGGCTTGGGGAAGCCCTACTCGGGTGGTGGGGCCTAGGCACTGTGGCTTCTTCCACTGACTTTCCAGGTAGCACTTTCCAGCCCCTTGTGATTTTCAGCCAAAGGCAGCCTGGAAGGGTCTCTTCTTAGAGTCATAAAAGGTAGCCCAAGGGAGTGCTTATTCAAGCTTCCCTGGTGAAAGAGGTGTTTTTGTCTGTTAAGAAGCCACAACAATGGGTCTGATCCCAGGGCCTCAGTTTCCCAGTCAGAACAGACCTAGTCTCCAGAGCTCTCTGCTACAGAGCACACATGGGGCAATAGCTCTGAGGAGTGTTCCTTGAGGTTCCCTGGCTTGGGGAAGCCCTACCCGGGCGGTGGGGCCTAGGCACTGTGGCCTCTTCCACTGACTTTCCAGGTAGCACTTTCCAGCCCCTTGTGATTTTCAGCCAAAGGCAGCAGCTGGCAGGGTCTCTTCCTTAGAGTCATAAAAGGTAGCCCAAGGGAGTGCTTATTCAATCTTCCCTGGTGCAAGAGGTGTTTGCTGTTAAGAAGCCACAACAATGGGTCTGCTCCCAGGGCCTCAGTTTCCCAGTCAGAACAGACCTAGTAGTCTCCAGAGCTCTCTGCTACAGAGCACACATGGGGCAATAGCTCTGAGGAGAGTGTTCCTTGACGTTTCCCTGGGCTTGGGGAAGCCCTACCCGGGCGGTGGGGCCTAGGCACTGTGGCCTCTTTCCACTGACTTTCCAGGTAGCACTTTCCAGCCCCTTGTGATTTTCAGCCAAAGGCAGCCTGGCAGGGTCTCTTTCCTTAGAGTCATAAAAGGTAGCCCAAGGGAGTGCTTATTCAGACTTCCCTGGTGCAAGAGGTGTTTGTCTGTTAAGAAGCCACAACAATGGGTCTGCTCCCAGGGCCTCAGTTTCCCAGTCAGAACAGACCTAGTAGTCTCCAGAGCTCTCTGCTACAGAGCACACATGGGGCAATAGCTCTGAGGAGTGTTCCTTGAGGTTCCCTGGCTTGGGGAAGCCCTACCCGGGGCGGTGGGGCCTAGGCACTGTGGGCTCTTCCACTGACTTTCCAGGTAGCACTTTCCAGCCCCTTGTGATTTTCAGCCAAAGGCAGCCTGGCAGGGTCTCTTCCTTAGAGTCATAAAAAAGGTAGCCCAAGGGAGTGCTTATTCAAGCTTCCCTGGTGCAAGAGGTGTTTGTCTGTTAAGAAGCCACAACAATGGGTCTGCTCCCAGGGCCTCAGTTTCCCAGTCAGAACAGACCTAGTAGTCTCCAGAGCTCTCTGCTACAGAGCACACATGGGGCAATAGCTCTGAGGAGTGTTCCTTGAGGTTCCCTGGCTTGGGGAAGCCCTACCCGGGCGGTGGGGCCTAGGCACTGTGGCCTCTTCCACTGACTTTCCAGGTAGCACTTTCCAGCCCCTTGTGATTTTCAGCCAAAGGCAGCCTGGCAGGGTCTCTTCCTTAGAGTCATAAAAGGTAGCCCAAGGGAGTGCTTATTCAAGCTTCCCTGGTGCAAGAGGTGTTTGTCTGTTAAGAAGCCACAACAATGGGTCTGCTCCCAGGGCCTCAGTTTCCCAGTCAGAACAGACCTAGTCTCCAGAGCTCTCTGCTACAGAGCACACATGGGGCAATAGCTCTGAGGAGTGTTCCTTTGAGGTTCCCTGGCTTGGGGAAGCCCTACCCGGGCGGTGGGGCCTAGGCACTGTGGCCTCTTCCACTGACTTTCCAGGTAGCACTTTCCAGCCCCTTGTGATTTTCAGCCAAAGGCAGCCTGGCAGGGTCTCTTCCTTAGAGTCATAAAAGGTAGCCCAAGGGAGTGCTTATTCAGGCTTCCCTGGTGCAAGAGGTGTTTGTCTGTTAAGAAGCCACAACAATGGGTCTGCTCCCAGGGCCTCAGTTTCCCAGTCAGAACAGACCTAGTCTCCAGAGCTCTCTGCTACAGAGCACACATGGGGGCAATAGCTCTGAGGAGTGTTCCTTGAGGTTCCCTGGCTTGGGGAAGCCCTACCCGGGCGGTGGGGCCTAGGCACTGTGGCCTCTTCCACTGACTTTCCAGGTAGCACTTTCCAGCCCCTTGTGATTTTCAGCCAAAGGCAGCCTGGCAGGGTCTCTTCCTTAGAGTCATAAAAGGTAGCCCAAGGGAGTGCTTATTCAGTCTTCCCTGGTGCAAGAGGTGTTTGTCTGTTAAGAAGCCACAACAATGGGTCTGCTCCCAGGGCCTCAGTTTCCCAGTCAGAACAGACCTAGTAGTCTCCAGAGCTCTCTGCTACAGAGCACACATGGGGCAATAGCTCTGAGGAGTGTTCCTTGAGGTTCCCTGGCTTGGGGAAGCCCTACCCGGGCGGTGGGGCCCTAGGCACTGTGGCCTCTTCCACTGACTTTCCAGGTAGCACTTTCCAGCCCCTTGTGATTTTCAGCCAAAGGCAGCCTGGCAGGGTCTCTTCCTTAGAGTCATAAAAAGGTAGCCCAAGGGAGTGCTTATTCAAGCTTCCCTGGTGCAAGAGGTGTTTGTCTGTTAAGAAGCCACAACAATGGGTCTGCTCCCAGGGCCTCAGTTTCCCAGTCAGAACAGCCTTAGTAAGTCTCCAGAGCTCTCTGCTACAGAGCACACATGGGGCAATAGCTCTGAGGAGTGTTCCTTGAGGTTCCCACGGGCTTGGGGAAGCCCTACCGGGGCGGTGGGGCCTAGGCACTGTGGCCTCTTCCACTGACTTTCCAGGTAGCACTTTCCAGCCCCTTGTGATTTTCAGCCAAAGGCAGCCTGGCAGGGTCTCTTCCTTAGAGTCATAAAAGGTAGCCCAAGGGAGTGCTTATTCAGTCTTCCCTGGTGCAAGAGGTGTTTGTCTGTTAAGAAGCCACAACAATGGGTCTGCTCCCAGGGCCTCAGTTTCCCAGTCAGAACAGACCTAGTCTCCAGAGCTCTCTGCTACAGAGCACACATGGGGCAATAGCTCTGAGGAGTGTTCCTTGAGGTTCCCTGGCTTGGGGAAGCCCTACCCGGGCGGTGGGGCCTAGGCACTGTGGCCTCTTCCACTGACTTTCCAGGTAGCACTTTCCAGCCCCTTGTGATTTTCAGCCAAAGGCAGCCTGGCAGGGTCTCTTCCTTAGAGTCATAAAAGGTAGCCCAAGGGAGTGCTTATTCAAGCTTCCCTGGTGCAAGAGGTGTTTGTCTGTTAAGAAGCCACAACAATGGGTCTGCTCCCAGGGCCTCAGTTTCCCAGTCAGAACAGACCTAGTAGTCTCCAGAGCTCTCTGCTACAGAGCACACATGGGGCAATAGCTCTGAGGAGTGTTCCTTGAGGTTCCCTGGCTTGGGGAAGCCCTACCCGGGCGGTGGGGCCTAGGCACTGTGGCCTCTTCCACTGACTTTCCAGGTAGCACTTTCCAGCCCCTTGTGATTTTCAGCCAAAGGCAGCCTGGCAGGGTCTCTTCCTTAGAGTCATAAAAGGTAACCCAAGGGAGTGTTATTCAAGCTTCCCTGGTGCAAGAGGTGTTTCTCTGTTAAGAAGGCACAACAATGGGTCTGCTCCCAGGGTCTCAGTTTCCCAGTCAGAACAGACCTAGTAGTCTCCAGAGCTCTCTGCTACAGAGCACACATGGGGCAATAGCTCTGAGGAGTGTTCCTTGAGTTTCCCTGGCTTGGGGAAGCCCTACCCGGGGTGGTGGGGCCTAGGCACTGTGGCCTCTTCCACTGACTTTCCAGGTAGCACTTTCCAACCCCTTGTGATTTTCAGGAAAAAGGCAGCCTGGCAGGGTCTCTTCCTTAGAGTCATAAAAGGTAGCCCAAGGGAGTGCTTATTCAGGCTTCCCTGGTGCAAGAGGTGTTTGTCTGTTAAGAAGGCAGAACAATGGGTCTGCTCCCAGGGTCTCAGTTTCCCAATCAGAAGAGACCTAATAGTCTCCAGAGCTCTCTGCTATGGAGCACACATGGGGCAATAACTCTGAGGAGTGTTACTTTGATGTTCCCTGGCTTGGGGAAGCCCTACGCGGGCGGTGGGGCCTAGGCACTGTGGCCTCTTCCACTGACTTTCCAGGTAGCACATTCCAGCCCCTTGTGATTTTCAGCCAAAGACAGCCTGGCAGGGTCTCTTCCTTAGAGTCATAAAAGGTAGCCCAAGGAGTGCTTATCCAAATTCCCTGGCGAAACAGGTGTTTGCTGTTATGAATGGACAACAATAGGTTTGCCTCCATGTCTCAGTTTCCTAGTCAGACCAAGCCTAGTATCCAGAGCTCTCTGCTACAGAGCACACATGGGGCATTAGCTCTGAGGAGGGTGCCTTGACGTTCACGGGCTTGGGGAAGCCCTACCGGGGCGGTGGGGCCTAGGCACAAAGGCCCCTACCACTGACTTTCCAGCTAGCACTTTCCAGCCCCTTGTGCTTTTCACCCAAATGGAGCCTGGCAGGGTCTCTTCCTTAGAGTCATAAAAGATAGCCCAAGGGAGTCCTTATTCAGACATCCCCTGGTGCAAGAGGTGTTTGTCTGTTAAGTAGCCACAACAATGGGTCTGCTCCAGCGCCTCAGTTTCCCAGTCAGAACAGACCTAGTCTCCAGACCTCTCTGCTACAGAGCACACATGTGGCAATACATTTAAGAAGAGTTCCTTGAGGTTCCCTGGCTTGGGGAAGCCCTACTCGGGTGGTGGGGCCTAGGCACTGTGGCTTCTTCCACTGACTTTCCAGGTAGCACTTTCCAGCCCCTTGTGATTTTCAGCCAAAGGCAGCCTGGAAGGGTCTCTTCTTAGAGTCATAAAAGGTAGCCCAAGGGAGTGCTTATTCAAGCTTCCCTGGTGAAAGAGGTGTTTGTCTGTTAAGAAGCCACAACAATGGGTCTGATCCCAGGGCCTCAATTTCCCAGTCAGAACAGACCTAGTCTCCACAGCTCTCTGATACAGAGCACACATGGGGCAATAGCTCTGAGGAGTGTTCCTTGAGGTTCCCCGGCTTGGGGAAGCCCTACCCGGGCGGTGGGGCCTAGGCACTGTGGGCTCTTCCACTGACTTTCCAGGTAGCACTTTCAAGCCCCTTGTGATTTTCAGCCAAAGGCAGCCTGGCAGATTCTCTTCCTTAGAGTCATACAAGGTAGCCCAAAGGAGTGCTTATTCAGGCTTTCCCTGGTGTAAGAGGTGTTTGTCTGTTAAGAAGCCACAACAATGTGTCTGCTTCCAGGGCCTCAGTTTCCCAGTCAGAACAGACCTAGTAGTCTCCAGAGCTGGCTGCTACAGAGCACACATGGGGCAATAGCTCTGAGGAGTGTTCCTTGATGTTCCCTGGCTTGGGGAAGCTCTACCCGGGCGGTGGGGCCTAGGGGGCCTAGGCACTGTGGCCTCTTCCACTGACTTTCCAGGTAGCACTTTCCAGCCCCTTGTAATTTTCAGCCAAAGACAGCCTGGCAGGGTCTCTTCCTTAGAGCCATAAAAGGTAGCCCAAGGGAGTGCTTATTCAAAGCTTCCCTGGTGCAAGCGGTGTTTGTCTGCTAAGAAGGCACGACAATGGGTCAGTTCCGAGGTCCTCAGTTTCCCAGTCAGTTTCCAGTCAAACAGACCTAGTAGTCTCCAGAGCCCTCTGATACAGAGCACACATGGAGCAATAGCTCTGAGGAGTGTTTTTGAGGTTCCCTGGCTTGGGTAAGCCCTACCCGGGCGGTAGGGCCTAGGCACTGTGGCCTCTTCCACTGACTTTCCAGGTAGCACTTTCCAGCCCCTTGTGATTTTCAGCCAAAGGCAGCCTGGCAGGGTCTCTTTCTAGAGTCATAAAAGGGTAGCCCAAGGAAGTGCTTATTCAAGCTTCCCTGGTGCAAGAGCTGTTTGTCTGTTAAGTAGCCACAACAATGGGTCTGCTCCCAGGGCCTCAGATTCCCAGTCAGAACAGACCTAGTCTCCAGAGCTCTCTGCTACAGAGCACACATGAGGCAATAGCTCTGAGGAGTGTTCCTTGAGGTTCCCTGGCTTGGGGAAGCCCTACCCTGGCGATAGCACCTAGGCACTGTGATCTCTTCCACTGACTTTCCACGTAGCACTTTCCAGCCCCTTGTGATTTTCAGCCAAAGGCAGCCTGGCAGGGTCTCTTCCTTAGAGTCATAAAAGGTAACCCAAGGGAGTGCTTATTCAAGCTTCCCTGGTGCAAGAGGTGTTTGTGTGTTAAGAAGGCACAACAATGGGTCTGCTCCAAGGGTCTCAGTTTCCCAGTCAGAACAGACCTAGTAGTCTCCAGAGCTCTCTGCTACAGAGGACACATGGGGCAATAGCTCTGAGGAGTGTTCCTTTAGGTTCCCTGGATTGGGGAAGCCCTACCCGGTCGGTGGGCCCTAGGCACTGTGGCCTCTTCCACTGACTTTCCAGGTAGCACTTTCCAGCCCCTTGTGATTTTCAGCCAAAGACAGCCTGGCAGGGTCTCTTCCTTAGAGTCATAAAAGGTAGCCCAAGGGAGTGCTTATTCAGGCTTCCCTGGTGCAAGAGGTGTTTGGCTGTTAAGAAGCCACAATAATGGGTCTGCTCCCAGGCCCTGAGTTTCCCAGTCAGAACAGACCTAGTATCTAGAGCTCTCTGCTACAGAGCACATATGGGGCAATAGCTCTGAGGAGTGTTCCTTGAGGTTCCCTGGCTTGGGGAAGCCCTATCGGGGCGGTGGGGCCTAGGCACTGTGTTCTCTTCCACTGACTTTCCTGGTAGAACTCTCCAGCCACTTCTGATTTTCAGCCAAAGGCAGCCTGGCAGGGTCTCTTCCTTAGAGTCATAAAAGGTAACCCAAGGGAGTGCTTATTCAAGCTTCCCTGGTTGAAGAAGTGTTTGTCTGTTAAGAAGCCACAGCAATGGGTCTGCTTCCAGGGCCTCAGTTTCCCAGTCAGAACAGCCTTAGTAATCTCCAGAGCTCTCTGCTACAGAGCACACATGGGGCATTAGCTCTGAGGAGGGTGCCTTGACGTTCACGGGCTTGGGGAAGCCCTACCGGGGCGGTGGGGCCTAGGCACAATGGCCCCTACCACTGACTTTCCAGCTAGCACTTTCCAGCCCCTTGTGCTTTTCAACCAAATGGATGGAGCCTGGCAGGGTCTTTTCCTTATAGTCATAAAAGATAGCCCAAGGGAGTGCTTATTCAGACTTCCCTGGTGCAAAAGGTGTTTGTCTGTTAAGTAACCACAACAATGGGTCTGCCCCCAGCGCCTCAGTTTCCCAGTCAGAACAGACCTAGTCTCCAGAGGTCTCTGCTACAGAGCACACATGGGGCAATAGCTCTGAGGAGTGTTCCTTGAGGTTCCCCGGCTTGGGGAAGCCCTACCCGGGCGGTGGGGCTTAGGCACTGTGGCCTCTTCCACTGACTTTCCAGGTCGCACTTTCCAGCCCTTTGTGACTTTCAGCCAAAGGCAGCCTGGCTGGTTCTCTTCCTTAGACTCATAAAAGGTAGCCCAAAGGAGTGCTTATTCAGGCTTCCCTGCTGCAAGAGCTGTTTGTCTGTTAAGAAGCCATAGCAATGGGTCAGTTCCGAGGTCCTCAGTTTCCAGTCAGAACAGACCTAGTAGTATCCAGAGCCCTCTTCTACAGAGCACACCTGGGGCAATAGCTCTGAGGAGTGTTCCTTGAGGTTCCCCGGTTTGGGGAAGCCCTACCCGGGCGGTGGGGCCTAGGCACTGTGGCCTCTTCCACTGACTTTCCAGGTAGCACTTTCCAGCCCCTTGTGATTTTCAGCCAAAGGCAGCCTGGCAGGGTTTCTTCCTTAGAGTCATAAAAGGTAGCCCAAGGGAGTGCTTATTCAGGCCTCCCTGGTCCAAGAGGTGTTTGTCTGTTAAGAAGCCACAACAATGCGTCTGCTTCAGGGCCTGAGTTTCCCAGTCAGAACATACCTAGTCTCCAGAGCTCACTGTTACAGAGCACACATCGGTCAATAGCTATGAAGAGTGTTCCTTGAGGTTCCCTGTCTTGAGGAAGCCCTACACGGGCAGTAGGGCCTAGGCACTGTGGCCTCTTCCACGGACTTTCCAGGTAGTACTTTCCAGCCCCTTGTGATTTTCAGCTAAAGGCAGCCTGGCAGGGTCTCTTCCTTAGAGTCATAAAAGGTAGCCCAAGGGAGTGCTTATTCAGGCTTCCCTGGTGCAAGAGGTGTTTGTCCGTTAAGAATCCACAACAATGGGTCTGCTTCCAGGGGACTCAGTTTCCCAGTCAGAACAGCCCTAGTAGTCTCCAGAGCTCTCTGCTACAGAGCACACACGGGGCAATAGCTCTGAGGAGTGTTCCTTGAGTTTGCCCGGCTTGGGGAATCCCTACCCGGGCGGTGGGGCCTAGGCACTGTGGCCTGTTCCACTGACTTTCCAGGTAGCACTTTCCAGCCCCTTGTGATTTTCAGCCAAAGGCAGCCTGGCAGGGTCTCTTCCTTAGAGTCATAAAAAAAAGTAGCCCAAGGGAGTGCTTATTCAGGCTTCCCTGGTGCAAGAGGTGTTTGTCTGTTAAGAAGCCACAACAATGGGTCTGCTCCCCCAGGGCCTCAGTTTCCCAGTCAGAACAGACCTAGTAGTCTCCAGAGCTCTCTGCTACAGAGCACACATGGGGCAATAGCTCTGAGGAGTGTTCCTTGAGGTTCCCTGGCTTGGGGAAGCCCTACCCGGGCGGTGGGGCCTAGGCACTGTGGCCTCTTCCACTGACTTTCCAGGTAGCACTTTCCAGCCCCTTGTGATTTTCAGCCAAAGGCAGCCTGGCAGGGTCTCTTCCTTAGAGTCATAAAAGGTAGCCCAAGGGAGTGCTTATTCAGGCTTTCCTGGTGCAAGAGGTGTTTTGCTGTGTTAAGAAGCCACAACAATGGGTCTGCTCCCAGGGCCTCAGTTTCCCCAGTCAGAACAGACCTAGTATCCCAGAGCTCTCTGCTACAGAGCACACATGGGGCAATAGCTCTGAGGAGTGTTCCTTGAGGTTCCCTGGCTTGGGGAAGCCCTACCCGGGCGGTGGGGCCTAGGCACTGTGGCCTCTTCCACTGACTTTCCAGGTAGCACTTTCCAGCCCCTTGTGATTTTCAGCCAAAGGCAGCCTGGCAGGGTCTCTTCCTTAGAGTCATAAAAGGTAGCCCAAGGGAGTGCTTATTCAAGCTTCTTCCCTGGTGCAAGAGGTGTTTGTCTGTTAAGAAGCCACAACAATGGGTCTGCTCCCAGGCCCTCAGTTTTTCCAGTCAGAACAGACCTAGTAGTCCAGAGCTCTCTGCTACAGAGCACACATGGGGCAATAGCTCTGAGGAGTGTTCCTTGAGGTTCCCTGGCTTGGGGAAGCCCTACCCGGGCGGGTGGGGCCTAGGCACTGTGGCCTCTTCCACTGACTTTCCAGGTAGCACTTTCCAGCCCCTTGTGATTTTCAGCCAAAGGCAGCCTGGCAGGGTCTCTTTCCTTAGAGTCATAAAAGGTAGCCCAAGGGAGTGCTTATTCAAGCTTCCCTGGTGCAAGAGGTGTTTGTCTGTTAAGAAGCCACAACAATGGGTCTGCTCCCAGGGGCCTCAGTTTCCCAGTCAGAACAGACCTAGTAGTCTCCAGAGCTCTCTGCTACAGAGCACACATGGGGCAATAGCTCTGAGGAGTGTTCCTTTGAGGTTCCCTGGCTTGGGGAAGCCCTACCCGGGAGTGGGGCCTAGGCAATGTGACCTCTTCCACTGACTTTCCAGGTAGCACTTACCAGCCCCTTGTGATTTTCAGCCAAAGGCAGCCTGGCAGGGTCTCTTCCTTAGAGTCATAAAAGGTAGCCCAAGGGAGTGCTTATTCAGGCTTCCCTGGTGCAAGAGGTGTTTGTCTGTTAAGAAGCCACAACAATGGGTCTGCTCCCAGGGCCTCAGTTTCCCAGTCAGAACAGACCTAGTAGTCTCCAGAGCTCTCTGCTACAGAGCACACATGGGGCAATAGCTCTGAGGAGTGTTTCCTTGAGGTTCCCTGGCTTGGGGAAGCCCTACCCGGGCGGTGGGGCCTAGGCACTGTGGCCTCTTCCACTGACTTTCCAGGGTAGCACTTTCCAGCCCCTTGTGATTTTCAGCCAAAGGCAGCCTGGCAGGGTCTCTTCCTTAGAGTCATAAAAGGTAGCCCAAGGGAGTGCTTATTCAGGCTTCCCTGGTGCAAGAGGTGTAGGTCTGTTAAGAAGCCACAACAATGGGTCTGCTCCCAGGGCCTCAGTTTCCCAGTCAAAACAGACCTAGTATCCAGAGCTCTCTGCTACAGAGCACACATGGGGCAATAGCTCTGAGGAGGTTCCTTGAGGTTCCCTGGCTTGGGGAAGCCCTACCCGGGCGGTGGGGCCTAGGCACTGTGGCCTCTTCCACTGACTTTCCAGGTAGCACTTTCCAGCCCCCTTGTGATTTTCAGCCAAAAGGCAGCCTGGCAGGGTCTCTTCCTTAGAGTCATAAAAGGTAGCCCAAGGGAGTGCTTATTCAAGCTTTCCCTGGTGCAAGAGGTGTTTGTCTGTTAAGAAGCCACAACAATGGGTCTGCTCCCAGGGCCTCAGTTTCCCAGTCAGAACAGACCTAGTCTCCAGAGCTCTCTCTGCTACAGAGCACACATGGGGCAATAGCTCTGAGGAGTGTTTCCTTGAGGTTCCCTGGCTTGGGGAAGCCCTACCCGGGCGGTGGGGCCTAGGCACTGTGGCCTCTTCCACTGACTTTCCAGGTAGCACTTTCCAGCCCCTTGTGATTTTCAGCCAAAGACAGCCTGGCAGGGTCTCTTCCTTAGAGTCATAAAAGGTAGCCCAAGGGAGTGCTTATTCAGGCTTCCCTGGTGCAAGAGGTGTTTGTCTGTTAAGAAGCCACAACAATGGGTCTGCTCCCAGGGCCTCAGTTTCCCAGTCAGAACAGACCTAGTATCTCCAGAGCTCTCTGCTACAGAGCACACATGGGGCAATAGCTCTGAGGAGTGTTCCTTGAGGTTCCCTGGCTTGGGGAAGCCCTACCCGGGCGGTGGGGCCTAGGCACTGTGTTCTCTTCCACTGACTTTCCAGGTAGCACTTTCCAGCCCCTTGTGATTTTCAGCCAAAGGCAGCCTGGCAGGGTCTCTTCCTTAGAGTCATAAAAGGTAGCCCAAGGGAGTGCTTATTCAAGCTTCCCTGGTGCAAGAAGTGTTTGTCTGTTAAGAAGCCACAGCAATGGGTCTGCTTCCAGGGCCTCAGTTTCCCAGTCAGAACAGCCCTAGTAATCTCCAGAGCTCTCTGCTACAGAGCACACATGGGGCATTAGCTCTGAGGAGGGTGCCTTGACGTTCACGGGCTTGGGGAAGCCCTACCCGGGCGGTGGGGCCTAGGCACAATGGCCCCTACCACTGACTTTCCAGCTAGCACTTTCCAGCCCCCTTGTGCTTTTCAACCAAATGGAGCCTGGCAGGGTCTTTTTCCTTATAGTCATAAAAAAGATAGCCCAAGGGAGTGCTTATTCAGACTTCCCTGGTGCAAAAGGTGTTTGTCTGTTAAGTAACCACAACAATGGGTCTGCCCCCAGCGCCTCAGTTTCCCAGTCAGAACAGACCTAGTCTCCAGAGGTCTCTGCTACAGAGCACACATGGGGCAATAGCTCTGAGGAGTGTTCCTTGAGGTTCCCCGGCTTGGGGAAGCCCTACCCGGGCGGTGGGGCTTAGGCACTGTGGCCTCTTCCACTGACTTTCCAGGTCGCACTTTCCAGCCCTTTGTGACTTTCAGCCAAAGGCAGCCTGGCTGGTTCTCTTCCTTAGACTCATAAAAGGTAGCCCAAAGGAGTGCTTATTCAGGCTTCCCTGCTGCAAGAGCTGTTTGTCTGTTAAGAAGCCACAGCAATGGGTCAGTTCCGAGGTCCTCAGTTTCCCAGTCAGAACAGACCAAGTAGTAGTATCCAGAGCCCTCTTCTACAGAGCACACCTGGGGCAATAGCTCTGAGGAGTGTTCCTTGAGGTTCCCCGGTTTGGGGAAGCCCTACCCGGGCGGTGGGGCCTAGGCACTGTGGCCTCTTCCACTGACTTTCCAGGTAGCACTTTCCAGCCCCTTGTGATTTTCAGCCAAAGGCAGCCTGGCAGGGTCTCTTCCTTAGAGTCATAAAAGGTAGCCCAAGGGAGTGCTTATTCAGGCCTCCCTGGTCCAAGAGGTGTTTGTCTGTTAAGAAGCCACAACAATGCGTCTGCTTCAGGGCCTGAGTTTCCCAGTCAGAACATACCTAGTCTCCAGAGCTCACTGTTACAGAGCACACATCGGTCAATAGCTATGAAGAGTGTTCCTTGAGGTTCCCTGTCTTGAGGAAGCCCTACACGGGCAGTAGGGCCTAGGCACTGTGGCCTCTTCCACGGACTTTCCAGGTAGTACTTTCCAGCCCCTTGTGATTTTCAGCTAAAGGCAGCCTGGCAGGGTCTCTTCCTTAGAGTCATAAAAGGTAGCCCAAGGGAGTGCTTATTCAGGCTTCCCTGGTACAAGAGGTGTTTGTCCGTTAAGAAGCCACAGCAATTGGTCTGCTTCCAGGGACTCAGTTTCCTAGTCAGAACAGCCCTAGTAGTCTCCAGAGCTCTCTGCTACAGAGCACACACGGGGCAATAGCTCTGAGGAGTGTTCCTTGAGTTTGCCCGGCTTGGGGAAGTCCCTACCCGGGCGGGGGGGCCTAGGCACAGTGGCCTGTTCCACTGACTTTCCAGGTAGCACTTTCCAGCCCCTTGTGATTTTCAGCCAAAGGCAGCCTGGCAGGGACTGTTCCTTAGAGTCATAAAACGTAGCCCAAGGGAGTGCTTATTCAGGCTTCCCTGGTACAAGAGGTGTTTGTCTGTTAAGAATCCACAAGAATGGGTCTGCTCCCAGGGCTTGAGTTTCCCCGTCAGAACAGACCTAGTTTCCAGAGCTCTCTGCTACAGAGCACACATGGGGCAATAGCTCTGAGGAGTGTTCCTTGAGGTTCCCTGGCTTGGGGAAGCCCTACCCGGGCGGTGGGACCTAGGCACTGTGGCCTCTTCCACTGACCTTCCTGGTAGGACTTTCTAGCCCCTTGTGATTTTCAGCCAAAGGCAGCCTGGCAGGGTCTCTTCCTTAGAGTCACAAAAGTTACCCCAAAGGAGTGCTTCTTCAGGCTTCCCTGGTGCAAGAGGTGTTTGTCTGTTAAGAAGCCACAACAATGGGTCTGTTCCCGGGACATCAGTTTCCCAGTCAGAACAGACGTAGTAGTCCAGAGCTCTCTGCTACAGAGCACACATGGGGCAATAGCTCTGAGGAGTGTTCCTTGAGCTTCCCTGGCTTCGTGAAGGCCTACCCAGGGGGTCGGGCCTAGGCACCATGGCCTGTTCCACTGACTTTCCAGGTAGCACGTTCCAGCCCCTTGTGATTTTCAGCCAATTGCAGCCTGGCAGTGTCTCTTCCTTAGAATCATAAAAGGTAGCCCAAGGGAGTGCTTATTCAGGTTTCCCTGGTACAAAAGTTGTTTGTTAAGAAGCCACAACAATAGATCTGCTCCCAGGCCCTCAGTTTTAGAGTCAGAACAGACCTAGTCTCCGGAGCTCTCTGCTATCGAGCACACACGCAGCAATTGCTCTGAGGAGTGTTCCTTGAGGTTCCCTGGCTTGGGGAAGCCCTACCCGGGCGGTGGGGCCTAGGCACTGTGGCCTCTTCCACTGACTTTCCAGGTAGCACTTTCCAGCCGCTTGTGATTTTCAGTTAAAGGCAGCCTGGTAGGGTCTCTTCCTTAGAGTCATAAATGGTAGCCCAAGGAAGTGCTTACTCAAGCTCCCCTGGTGCAAGAGGTGTTTGTCTGTTAAGAAGCCACAACAATGGGTCTGCTCCCAGGGATTCAGTTTCCCAGTCAGAACATACTTAGTCTCCAGAGCTCACTGTTACAGAGCACACATGGGGCAATAGCTCTGAGGAGTGTTCCTTGAGGTTCACTGGCTTGGGGAAGCCCTACCCGGGTGGTAGGGCCTAGGCACTGTGGACTCTTCCACTGACTTTCCAGGTATCACTTCCCAGTCCCTTGTGATTTTCAGCTAGATGCAGCCTTGCAGGATCTCTTCCTTAGAGTCAAAAAAGGTAGCCCAAGGGACTGCTTATTCAGTCTTCCCTGGTGCAAGAGGTGTTTGGCTGTGAAGACGCCAGAACAATGGCTCTGCTCCCAGGGCCTCAGTTTCCCAGTCAGAACAGACCTAGTCTCCAGAGCTCTCTGCTACAGAGCAGAAGTGGGGAAAAAGCGCTGTGGAGGGTGCCTTCACGTTCCAGGGCACTGTCGAAGCCTTACCTGGGCTTTGGAGCCTAGGCACTGTGGCCTCTTTCACTGACTTTCCAGGTATCACTTCCCAGCCCCTTGTGATTTTCAGCCAGATGCAGCCTTGCAGGCTCTCTTCCTTAGAGTCAAAAAAGGTAGCCCAAGGGAGTGCTTATTCAGGTTTCCCTGGTACAAAAGTTGTTTGTTAAGAAGCCACAACAATAGATCTGCTCCCAGGCCCTCAGTTTTAGAGTCAAAACAGACCTAGTCTCCGGAGCTCTCTGCTATCGAGCACACATGCAGCAATTGCTCTGAGGAGTGTTCCTTGAGGTTCCCTGGCTTGGGGAAGCCCTACCCGGGCGGTGGGGCCTAGGCACTGTGGCCTCTTCCACTGACTTTCCAGGTAGCACTTTCCAGCCGCTTGTGATTTTCTGTTAAAGGCAGTCTGGTAGGGTTTCTTCCTTAGAGTCATAAATGGTAGCCCAAGGAAGTGCTTACTCAAGCTCCCCTGGTGCAAGAGGTGTTTGTCTGTTAAGAAGCCACAACAATGGGTCTGCTCCCAGGGATTCAGTTTCCCAGTCAGAACATACTTAGTCTCCAGAGCTCACTGTTACAGAGCACACATGGGGCAATAGCTCTGAGGAGTGTTCCTTGAGGTTCACTGGCTTGGGGAAGCCCTACCCGGGTGGTAGGGCCTAGGCACTGTGGACTCTTCCACTGACTTTCCAGGTATCACTTCCCAGTCCCTTGTGATTTTCAGCTAGATGCAGCCTTGCAGGATCTCTTCCTTAGAGTCAAAAAAGGTAGCCCAAGGGACTGCTTATTCAGTCTTCCCTGGTGCAAGAGGTGTTTGGCTGTGAAGACGCCAGAACAATGGCTCTGCTCCCAGGGCCTCAGTTTCCCAGTCAGAACAGACCTAGTCTCCAGAGCTCTCTGCTACAGAGCAGAAATGGGGAAAAAGCGCTGTGGAGGGTGCCTTCACGTTCCAGGGCACTGTCGAAGCCTTACCTGGGCTTTGGAGCCTAGGCACTGTGGCCTCTTTCACTGACTTTCCAGGTATCACTTCCCAGCCCCTTGTGATTTTCAGCCAGATGCAGCCTTGCAGGGTCTCTTCCTTAGAGTCAAAAAAGGTAGCCCAAGGGACTGCTTATTCAGTCTTCCCTGGTGCAAGAGGTGTTTGGCTGTGAAGACGCCAGAACAATGGCTCTGCTCCCACGGCCTCATTTTCCCAGTCAGAACAGACCTAGTCTCCAGAGCTCTCTGCTACAGAGCAGACATGGGGAAATAGCTCTGAGGAGGGTTCCTTGAGGCTCCCTGCCTTTGGGAAGCCCTACCCGGGTGCTGGGGCCTAGGCACTGTGGCCTCTTTCACTGACGTTCCAGGTATCATTTCCCAGCCCCTTGTGATTTTCAGCCAGATGCAGCCTTGCAGGGTCTCTTCCTTAGAGTCAAAAAAGGTAGCCCAAGGGACTGCTTATTCAGTCTTCCCTTGTGCAAGTGGTGTTTGGCTGTCAAGACGCCAGAACAATGGCTCTGATCCCAGGGCCTCATTTTCCCAGTCAGAACAGACCTAGTCTCCAGAGCTCTCTGCTACAGAGCAGACATGGGGAAATAGTTCTGAGGAGGGTTTCTTGAGGCTCCCTGCCTTGGGGAAGCCCTACCCTTGTGCTGTGGCCTAGGCACTGTGTCCTCTTTCACTGACTTTCCAGGTATCACTTCCCAACCCCTTTTGATTTTCAGCCAGATGCCACTTTGCAGGGTCTCTTCCTTAGAGTCAAAAAAGGTAGCCCAAGGGACTGCTTATTCAGTCTTCCCTGGTGCAAGAGGTGTTTGGCTGTGAAGACGCCAGAACAATGGCTCTGCTCTCAGGGCCTCAGTTTCCCAGTCAGAACAGAGCTAGTCTCCAGAGCTCTCTGCTATAGAGCTGACATGGGGAAAAAGCGCTGTGGAGGGTGCCTTCACGTTGCAGGGCACTGTCGAAGCCTTAACTGGGCTTTGAAGCCTAGGCACTGTGGCCTCTTTCACTGACTTTCCAGGTATCACTTCCCAGCCCCTTGTGATTTTCAGCCAGATGCAGCCTTGCAGGGTCTCTTCCTTAGAGTCAAAAAAGGTAGCCCAAGGAACTGCTTATTCAGTCTTCCCTGGTGCAAGTGGTGTTTGGCTGTGAAGGCGCCAGAACAATGGCTCTGCTCCCAGGGCCTCAGTTTCCCAGTCAGAACAGACCTAGTTTCCAGAGCTCTCTGCTACAGAGCAGACACGGGGAAATAGCTCTGAGGAGGGTTCCTTGAGGCTCCCTGCCTTGAGGAAGCCCTACCCTCTGAGTCAAAAAAGGTAGCCCAAGGGACTGCTTATTCAGTCTTCCCTGGTGCAAGAGGTGTTTGGCTGTGAAGACGCCAGAACAATGGCTCTGCTCCCAGGGCCTCAGTTTCCCAGTCAGAACAGACCTAGTCTCCAGAGCTCTCTGCTACAGAGCAGACATGGGGAAATAGCTCTGAGGAGGGTGCCTTGAGGCTCCCTGCCTTTGGGAAGCCCTACCCGGGGTGCTGGGGCCTAGGCACTGTGGCCTCTTTCACTGACTTTCCAGGTATCACTTCCCAGCCCCTGTGATTTTCAGCCAGATGCAGCCTTGCATGGTCTCTTTCCTTA
>JAGTYA010000685.1:0-19910 GCA_024291935.2 Okapia johnstoni | reverse complement strand
AAGCAACCTCTTGATAACAACCAGAAGACTGAAAAAGCGCTTTTTCCCCATGTATGCTCTTGTAGCAGAGTGCTTGAGAAGGACTAGGTCTGTTCCTGAACTGGGAAAACTTTTGAGGACCCTGGGAAGCAGAGCGCATTGTTTCTGGCGTCTTCACAGGCCTGTTTTCTGTCTGTTCAAGGGCGTCCTGAAAAGCAAGCCCAAATGGGATACCATTCTTTTGCACCTCTAAGCACCAGTCACACTGAATAACTGGCAACTCCCAGAGAGAAGCATTAAGGTGCTGGGGAAGGTCCGAAGTCCACACCCTTCAGCGCCCCATGGGCCCTTCCAAGTTGCCTACATTTCATCAAAGCACTGGTTTCAGTTTCGAAAGTGCACACAGTTCCTAACGTGGGTTCCCTCAAAAGCCCTTGTGCCCTATGAGCTGCTCTTGTATCAGAGAGCTCTGGAGACTAGTGCGGATGTTCTTTCTGACTGAGAAAAGTGAGTGCTCCTGGAGTAAGACTAATGTATAGGTTCTGGCGAGTCTTCACACCAAAGTCCGCTTTGCTTTCAGGTGCTTTGACTCCCAATTCTCTGATACCACTGATGGTCAAGACACTATAGACTAATAATGACCTCTTCCTGGACCCTAGAGGCACAAAAGAGACTGGCATACAGTAGGTCTCCGGGCTCTAACCACGGTGGGCTGGTCCGCTATGATACGTGGTCAACAGTATATGTGAGCGGGTGCCGGATCTTGTGGCCGGCTGTCGAGCTACTTCTGCGGGGGTTACGGCTTCCCCCCAAGTACCCCATGTCAACCTCAAAAAAGCATCCTCATGATGCTATTATGGTCATTGATGCTGCTCTGTCGTGGCTGACAGAAAGTGACTAGATAGGGGGAAATGGGGGTACAAAACCTGAGGGGCCGTGACAGGTAAATAGTAGAGCACATAAGGCCCGTCTCCTTCGACAGCCAAATACACCTCTCTTGCACCAGGGAAGACTGAATAAGCATGTCCCTTGGGCTACCTTTTTTTTGACTCTAAGGAAGAGACCCTGGCAAGGCTGCATCTGGCTGAAAATCACAAGGGGCTGGGAAGTGATACCTGAAAGTCCTAGTGAAAGAGGGCCACAAGTGCCTAGGCTCCAAAGCACAGGTATAAGGCGTTTCCCCACAGTGCCCTGGAACGAGGAAGGAGAACCCTCCACAGAGCGTTTTTTCCCCATGTCTGCTCTGTAGCAGCAGAGAGCTCTGGAGACTAGGTCTGTTCTGACTGGGAAACTGAGGGCCCCTGGGGAGCAGAGCTCATTTGTTTTCTGGCGTCTTCACAGCCAAACACCTCTTGCACCAGGGAAGAATAAGACTGAATAAGCAGTCCCTTGGGCTACCCATTTTTGACTCTAAGGAAGAGACCCTGCAAGGCTGCATCTGTGCTGAAAATCACAAGGGTGCTGGGAAGTGATACCTGGAAAGTCAGTGAAAGAGGCCACAGTGCCTAGGCTCCAGCAAGCCCCTGGTAAGGCTTCGACAGTTGCCCTGGAACAGTGAAAGGCACCCTCCACAGCGCTATTTTCCCCATGTCTGCTCTGTAGCAGAGAGCCTCTGGAGACTAGGTCTGTTCTGACTGGGGAAAACTGAGGCCCTGGGAGCAGAGCCATTGTTCTGGCGCTCTTCACAGCCAAACACCTCTTGCTCCAGGGAAAGACTGAATAAGCATGTCCCTTGGGCTACCATTTTTTGACTCTAAAGGAAGAGACCCAGCAAAGGCTGCATCTGTCTGAAAATCACAAGGGACTGGGAAGTGTACCTGGAAAGTCAGTGAAAGGGCCACAGTGCCTCTAGCTCCCAGGCACCCGGGTAACTAAGCTTCCACACAGTGCCCTGGAACGTGAAGGAACCCTCCACAGCGCTTTTTTATCCCCCATGTCTGCTCTGTAGCAGTAGAGAGCTCTGGGAGACTAGGTCTGTTCTGACATGGGAAACTGAGGCCCTGGGAGCAGAGCCATTGTATCTGGCGTCTTCACAGCCAACACACCTCTTGCACCAGGGAAGACTGAATAAGCAGTCCCTTTGGGCTAATACCTTTTTTTGACTCTAAGGTAAGAGACCCTGCAAGGCTGCATCTGGCTGAAAATCACAAGGGGCTGGGAAGTGATACCTGGAAAGTCAGTGAAAGAGGCCACAGTGCCTAGGCTCCCCAAAGCCCAGGTAAGGCTTTATTCCCCAGTGCCCTGGAACGTGAAGGAACCCTCCACAGAGCGCTATTTCCCCATGTCTGCTCTGTAGCAGAGAGCTCTGGAGACTAGGTCTGTTCTGACTGGGAAACTGAGGCCCTGGGAGCAGAGTGCCATTGTTCTGGCGTCTTCACAGGCCAAACACCATCTTCACCAGGAAGACTGAATAAGCAGTCCCTTGGGCTACCTTTTTTGACTCTAAGGAAGAGACCCTGCAAGGCTGCATCCTGGCTGAAAATCACAAGGGGCTGGGAAGTGATACCTGGAAAGTCAGTGAAAGATGGCCACAGTGCCTAGGCTAGCAAAGCCTCAGGTAAGGGCTCGACAGTGCCCATGGAACGTGAAGGCACCCTCCACAGCGCTTTTTCCCCCCATGTCTGCTCTGTAGCAGAGAGCTCTGGAGACTAGGTCTGTTTCTGACTGGGAAACTGAAGGTCCTGGGAGCAGAGTCCATTGTTTCTGGCAGTCTTCACAGCCAAACACCTCTTGCACCAGGGAAGACTGAATAAGCAGTCCCCTTGGGGCTACCTTTTTTGACTCTAAGGAAGAGACCCCTGCAAGGCTGCATCTGGCTGAAAATCACAAGGGGCTGGGAAGAGTGATACCTGGAAAGTCAGTGAAAGAGGCCACAGTGCCTAGGCTCCAAAGCCCCAGGTAAGGCTTCGACAGTGCCCTGGAACGTGAAGGCACCCGCTTCCACAGCAGCTTTTTCCCCATGTCTGCTCTGTAGCAGAGAGCTCTGGAGACTAGGTCTGTTCTGACTGGGAAACTGAGGCCCTGGGAGCAGAGCCATTGTTTGGCGTCTTTTTACAGCCAAACACACCTCTTGCACCAGGGAAGACGGAATAAGCAGTCCCTTGGGCTACCTTTTTTTGACTCTAAGGAAGAGACCCTGCAAGGCTGCATCTGGCTGAAAATCACAAGGGGCTGGGAAGTGATACCTGGAAAAGTCAGTTGAAAGAGGCCACAGTGCCGAGGCCCAGCCCGGGTAAGGCTTCCCCAAGGCAGGAACCTACAAGGAACCCTCCTCAGAGCTTTTTCCCCATTGTCCTGCTCTGTAGCAGAGAGCTCTGGAAGACTAGTCTGTTTTTCTGACTGGGAAACTGAGGCCCTGGGAAGGCAGAGCCATTGTTCTGGGCGTCTTCACAGCCAAACACCTCTTGCACCAGGGGAAGACTGAATAAGCAGTCCCTTGGGCTTACACCTTTTTTGACTCTAAGGAAGAGACCCTGCAAGGCTGCATCTGGCTGAAAAATCACAAGGGCTGGGGAGAAGTGATACCTGGAAAGTCAGTGAAAGAGACGAGCCACAGTGCCTAGGCCCCAGCCACAGGTAAGGCTTCGACAGTGCCCTGGAACGTGAAAGGCAACCCTCCTCAGACTCGCAGCTATATCCCCATGTCTGCTCTGTAGCAGAGAGCTCTGGAGACTAGGTATCTTTTCTGACTGGGAAACTGAGGGCCCTGGGAGCAGAGCCATTGTGTTCTGGCGTCTTCACAGCCAAACACCTCTTGCACCAGGGAAGACTGAATAAGCAGTCCCTTGGGCTACCTTTTTTGACTCTAAGGAAGAGACCCTGCAAGGCTGCATCTGGCAGAAAATCACAAGGGGCTGGGAAGTGATACCTGAGGCGTCGCCTAAGACGCCCCAGCAACCAATGGTTCTCCAGCTGTGCGACAGTTCCCCCAAGTGTATGGTGAGCTGTCTCATGCGAAACCGTGGGCACCGCGCCAAGAAGCTGCCTCTGCTACATGGGGTAGGGGGTGGGGGAAGTGAAAAAAAGCGCTGATGTGGGGTTGGCCTTCACGTTCCAGGGTGACTGGGGAACTCCTTGGTTGGGCTTTGGTGGCCTATTGTATGAGAGCCATGTTGTGGTTCATCGTATGGGTCTTCCACCAAGTTAAACTGAGGTCCCACCTTCTTGGGGGGGTGTGCCAGGTGCGGTTTTTGTTGTGTTTTTCTGTGGGGTTTGGGTTGTCAAAAAGATGGTAGCCTGGGGGGGACTGGCATATGTCAGTTGTTTGGTGCAAACATTGTAGAAGCGCGAAGAACGCCTGTGCAATTGGGTACAAGGCTGATCTCTCTCAGGCCTGCAGTTAACCAGTTGGGTGTGAACAGAGTTTGGGGACCTCTAGGGGTGTTGGTGGTGGTTGGGGGGGGGGTGTGTTTGGTAGGTTGCTCCAGGAGGAGGGTCCACCACTTGGCTCCACTTCGATTGGGTGATAACTACCACGGATGCTCGCGCACTACTTAGGCATGTGTTTTTGGCACTAGTCTTTACACTGACTGTCACGTTTTTACTGGGGGGGACTTCCCTACATAGTGTGATTTTCAGCCAGATTAGAGCCTTTGCAAGGTCTCTTCCTAATTGGTGGTTGAGTAAGATCATCCCATTGGGGGGTACCTTTATGTCAGTCTTCCCTGTAGGCAAAGAGGTTGTTTTTGCGCTGTGAAGGACAGCCAGAAACAAATCCGGACTCTTGCTCCCAGGGCCACTCACGTTGTCCCACTTCAGAACAGACCTAGTCTCACCAGAGCTCTCTGGCTTTGACAGATTATACATGGGGAAAAAGCGCTGTGGACTTCGTGCCACTTCACAGTTTTCCATTAGGCACTGTCGATAGCCTTTACTGGGCACATTTGGTCTATCTTAATGGGGTAACTCATGTGGCTCTCTTTTCACTCGATTTCCCAGGTATCACTTCTTCCTCGCCCCTTGTGATTTTTCAGCCAGATGCAGACCTTGCAGGTAGGTCTCTTCCTTAGAGTGTTCAAAAAAAGGGTAGCCCAAAGGGGGATGCTTATTCAGTCTTCTTTCCTCTGGTGCAAGAGGTGTTTGTGCTGTGATGACGCCAGAACAATGGCTTAGAGCATGCACTCCAGGGCCTCAGTTTCCCAGTCAGGAACAGACCTGTATAGTCTCCTCGCTGAGATCTCTGCTACAGAAGAGATTCACGGTGGCTAATAGCGCTGTAGGAGGGGTGGCTTAGGTGAATTCTCCAGGGCACAGGGAAGCCCTACCATGTGCTTTGGGGCCCTTCGGAACTGTGGCCTAATGTCACTGACGTTCACCGTATCACTTCCCACCCCTTGTGATTTTTCAGCACAGATTGCAGCCTTGCAGGTTCTCTTCCCTAGTCAAAAATATACCAAGGACTGCTAAGATTCAGTCTTCCCTGGGCAAGAGGTTTTGGCTGTGAAGGCGCTCAGAACAATGGCTCTGCTCCCAGGCCCTCAGTGTCCCACTCAGAACAAACCTAGTCTCCAGTGCTTCTCTGCTACAGAGCACGTCATGGGGAAAAAAGCCTGTGAGGCTGTACCTCCAGGTTCCAGGGCATGTCGAAGCCTTTCCAGGGGGCTTTGGGCCCTAGGCACTGTGGCCTCATTCACAGTGACTTTCCAGGTATCACTTCCAGCCACAGGCCCTTTGATGATTTTCTTGCCAGATGCAGCCTTGCAGGGTATCTCTTCCTTAAATGTCAAAAAAGGGTATGCCCAAGGATCTGCTTATTCAGTCTTCCCTGGTGCAAATGAGGTGTTTGGCTGTGAAGACGCCAGAACAATGGCTCTGCTCCGCCAGGGCCTCAGTGTCCTAGTCAGAACCAGACCTATTCCTCCAGAGCTCTCCTGATACAGAGCAGACATGGGAAAAAAAGCGCTGTGGAGGGTGCCTTCACGTTCCAGCGACCAGGCACTGTCAAGCCTTACCTGGTCACTTTGGAGCCCCATGCACAAACTGAGCCCTCTAGTCTTCACTGACTTTCCAGGTATCATCTCCCAGCTCCCGTTTAACTGATTTTTACCATACAGCCAGATGCAGCCAGGGTCTCTTCCTTAGAGTAGCAAAAAAAGGTTGCCCCAAGGGACTTTGCTTATTTCAGTCTTCCTGGCCTGCAGACTAGTGGTGTTTGGCTGGAGACTATAGCCAGAACATGGCTCTGCTCCCATGGGTCCTCAGTTTTTCCAGGGCACGAGAAACAGACCTAGTACTCCAGAGCTCTCTGCTACACGAGCAGACATGGCGAAAATAGCTCTGAGGAGGGTTGCCCTTGAGTGCTCCCCTGCCACTGGGGAAGCCTTAAACCCGGGGTGGGCTTTGGGGCCATTTTCTACTAGTGGCTCTCTTTCACTAGTACTTTCCTTCCAAGGATCACTACTCCCACTACCCTTGTATGATTTACAGCCCAGAATTCAGCCTTGCAAGGGTGCTCTTCCTTAGAGTGCAAAAAAGGTAAGCCCAAGGGACTGCTTATTCAGTTCTTCCCTGGATGCAAGAGGTGTTTGAGGCTGTGTAAAGACGCCAGAACCAATTGGCTCTGCTCCCAGGGACTTCAGTCAGTTTCCCATTCAGATCACAGACCTATTCTCCAGAGCTCTCAGCTTTACAGAGCAGAACATGGGGGAAAAATTCTGATGGAGGTTGCCTTGAGGCTTTCTGACCTTGGGGAAGCCCTACCTGGGGTGACTGGGGCCTAGGCACTGTTGCCTCTTTCACTGAATTTCCAGGTATCCGACTTAGAGCCAGCCCCTCCCAGTCCCATGTGATTTTCAGCAGCAGATGCAGAGCCTTTCAGGGGCTGTCTCTTGCTGCCTTAGTAGTCAAAAAAGGTAGCCCAAGGGACTGCTTATTCAGTCTTATCCCTGGGAGCAAGAGGTGTTCTGGCTGTGAAGGAATAATAGCCAGACAATGGGCTCTGCTTGCTCCCAGACGCCTCCAGTTTCCCAGTCTCAGAACAGACCTAAGTCTCCAGAGCAACTCTGCTACAGAGCAGACATGGGGAAAAAAGCGACTGCGTGGAGGAGGGTGCCTTCAGGACTTCCAGGGCACCTGTCGAAGCCTTACTGGGGGCTTTGGAGCCTTAGGCACTGTGGCTCTTTCACTGACTTTCCATTATCCAGGTATCACTTCACCAGCCCCCTTGTGATTTTCAGCCAGATGCAGCCTTGCAGGGTCTCTTCCTTAGAGTCAGCAAAAAGGTAGCCCAAGGGACTGCTTATTCAGTCTTCCCTGGTGCAAAGAGGTGTTTGGCTGTGAAGACGCCAGAACAATGGCTTCCTTGCTCCCAGGGCCTCAGTTTCCCCTAGTTCAGAACTGACCTAGTCTCCAGAGCTCTCTGCTTACAGAGCAGACATGGGGAAAATAGCTCTGAGGAGGGTTCCTTTGCTCGTTCTCCTCTGCCTTGTGGAAGCCCTACCTCGGTGCTGGGGCCTCGGCACTTGTGGCCTCTTTCACTGACTTTCCAGGTATCACTTCCAGTTCCCTTAGGTCGACTTTTTCAGCCAGATGCAGCCTTGCAGGGTCTCTTCACTTAGAAGTCAAAACTAAGGTAGTGCCAAGGGGCATGCTTATTCAGTCTTCCCTGGTGCAAGAGGTGTTTTGGCTGTGAAGACGCCAGAACAATGGCCTCTGCTCCCGAGGGGCCTCAGTTTCCCAGTCCAGAACTAGACCTAGTCTCCAGAGCTCTCTGCTACAGAGCAGACATGGGGAAAAAAGCGCTGTGGAGGGGTGCCTTCAGGAACTTATGGGGCCCCGCTTCCCAGGAGCAACTGTCGAAAAGCCTTACCTGGGCTTGTGAGGCCTAGGCACTGTGGCCTCTTTCACTGACCTTTTTCCAGGTATCACTTTCCCAGCCCCTTGTGAATTTTCAGCCAGATGCAGCCTTGCAGGGTCTCTTCCTTAGAGTCAAAAAAGGTAGCCCAAGGGACTGCTTTATTCAGTTCTTCCCTCCCTGGTGCAAGAGGCTGTTTGGCTGTGTGAAGACGCCAGAACAATTGGCTCTGCTACCCAGGGCCCTCAGTTTTCCCAGTCAGAAAGGACCTAGTCCTCCAGAGAGCTCTCTGCTACAGAGCAGAACATGGGGAAAAAGCGCTGTGGAGGGTGCCTTACAGTCGTTCCAGGGCACTGTTTCCGAAGCCTTAGTTGCTGGTCGATTTGGAGGCCTAGGCACTCTGGAGCCTCTTTCACTGACCCTTTCCAGGTATCACTTCCCAGCCCCTTGTGATTATTCAGCCAGATGCAGCCACTTGCAATCGGTCTCTTCCTTAGAGTCAATAAAGGTAGCCCAAGGGACTGCTTATTCTCAGTCTTCCCTGGTGCAAGAGGTGTTTGGCTCCGTGAAAGACGCAAGAACAATGGCTCTGCATCCCAGGGCCTCAGTTTCCCAGTCAGAAGAGACCTAGTCTCCAGAGCTCTCTGCTACTAGAGCAGACCATGGGGAAAGTAAATCAAAGATGGGAGGGTGCTCATTGACGTTATCTCAGAGCACTGCTGGAAGCCTTACACGGGGATTTGGGCCTAGGGCACTGTGGCCTCTTTCACGACTTTCCAGGTATCACTTCCCACCAGCCCCTTAGTGATTTTTTCAGCCAGATGCAGCCTTGCAGGGGTCTCTTCCTTAGAGCTCAAAAAGATTCAGGTAGCCCAAGGGACTGCTTATTCAGATCACTCCCTGGGTGCAAGAGGTGTTTGGCTGTGAAGAGCGCCCAGAACAATGGCTCTGCTCCAGGGCCTCCAGTCGTTTCCCAGTCAGAAAGGGACCTAGTCTCCAGAGCTCTCATGCTACAGAGCAGACATGGGGAAAAAGCGCTGTGGAGCGGTGCAAATTCACGTTATGCAGGGCCACTGTCGAAGCCTCCTTACCTGGGTTTTGGAGCCTAGGCACTGTGCCCTCTTTTCACTGACTTTCCAGGTATCACTTCCCAGCCCCTTGTGATTTTCAGCCAGATGCAGCCTTGCAGGGTCTCTTCCTTAGAGTCAAAAAAGGTAGCCCAAGGGACTGCTTATTCAGTCTTCCCTGGTGCAAGAGGTGTTTGGCTGTGAAGACGCCAGAACAATGGGCTCTGCTCCCCAGGGCCTCAGTTTTTCCCAGTCAGAACAGACCTAGTCTCCAGAGCTCTCTGCTACAGAGCAGACATGGGGCCTTGCAATAGCTCGCTGATGGAGGGCCTGCCTTCACTTCCAGGGCACTCTGTCGATTAGCCTTACCTGGTGCTTTGGAGCCTAGGAACCTGTCTGTGGCCTCTTTCACTGACTTTCCAGGTATCAAATCCCAGCCCCACTTGTAATTTTCAGCCAGAATGCAGCAAATTGCCCCAGGGTGTCTTTCTCTTCCTTAGAAGAACAAAAAAGGTAGCCCAAGGGAGCTTGCTTTTCAGTCTTCCCTGGTGCAAGTTGGTGTTTGGCTGTGAAGACGCCCCAGAACAAATGGCTCTCTGCTCCCAGGGGCTCAGTTTCCCAGTCAAAGACACAGACCTAGTCTCCAGAGCTCCTCTGCTACAGAGCAGAAGCACTGGGGAAATAGCTCTGAGGAGGGTTCCCCCGGTTGAGGCTCCCTGCCTTGGGGAAGCCCTACCCGGGGTGCTGGGGGCCTAGGCACTGTGGCCTTTTTCACTGATCCTTTCCAGGTATTTCACTTCCCAGCCCCTTGTTGATGATTTTCAGCCAGAGTGAAGCCTTGCAGGGTCTCTTCCATTAGAGAGTAAAAAAAGGGTATAGCCCACAGGGGGACTGCTTATTCAGTCTGTTCCCCTCGGTGCAAGAGGTGTGTTGGGACTGCTGATGAAGACGCCAGAACAATGGCTCTGCCTCCAAGGGCCTCAGTTTCCCCAGAACAGAACAGACCTCCCCCCAGCTCTCCAGAGCTCTCTGCTTACAGGAGCATGAAACATGGGGACAGAAAACGCGCTAGAAGTGGTGCAGGGTCGCACCCCTCCACGTTCCAGCCACATGTCGAAGCCTTTATACCTGAGGCTTTGGAGCTAGGCACTATGGCCTCTTTCCAACTGACTCTTCCAGGTATCACTTCCCAGCACCTTGTGATTTTCAGCCAGATGCCAGCCTTGCAGGGTCTCTGACTTTAGAGTCAAAAAACGGGTAAAAGCCCAAGGGACTGCTTGATTCACGTCTTCCCTGAGTGCAAGAGGTGTCGCTTTGTCACTCGGTGAAGAGAACGCAAGGAAAAAATGGCTCTGACTCCCAGGGCCCTGTCAGTTTTCCCCCCCGTCAGAACATGCCTAGTCTCCATGAGCTCTCTTCCTACAGATGCAGAACTGGGAAGAAATAGCATAGTGAAGAAGGGTGCTTCCTTATTCAGTTCCCCCTGCCTTGGCGAGCGAAGCCTTACCTTGGGCTTTGGGTGCTGGGGCCCTAGGCACTGTGGCCTCCCTTTCACACGAATGGCCAGGGCTATCACTTCTGCCTGCCCCCTTGTGATTCTTGTGATGCAGCCAGACCTAGTTCTCCAGGAGCTCTTTTGCTTAGATGCATACCAAGAGAGCCAGAACGGGCATACTTATTTAGGGGGTCAGCCTCCTTTGTTTCCCCCCCTAGGTAGAGAGAACATTCTCCTTGAGGGCCTCAGGTTCCTACACATGTGAGAGAATATACCTACTTGAAGGGCTTGCATACATGAGGAATGCTAGGCTCAAAGCTCAGTGGTGGGTTCCTTCACGTTCTGAGGCCCCCCATTCTCTGTTATGGTATCAGGTTTTGGTACTAGGCCCGTGAATTATTCCTCTCTGTACTGAATGTTCCCAGCCATTCACTTGCACCAGGTCCCCCCCTTTGCATTTTCAGCCAGATGTCCTCTTGGGTGGATCTTTTTGTAGAGTCAAAAAACAGAAGAGCCCAAGGGACTGATTTATTTCCCCAGTCTTCCCTGGTGCAAAGAGGTGTTTTGCGACTGTGAAGACGCCAGAACTATGGCCTCTGCTCCCAGGCCTCAGTTTTCCCGTTGTCAAGAACAGACACAGTCTCTCCAGAGCTCTAATGCTACTTACAGCAGTACATGAAAAAAAGCACTGAGCGTAGAGGGTGCCCTTCAGGTACCAATACTTGTCGAACCGCCTCCACTTGGGCTTTAGGCTGATCCTCTATGGCACACTGTTGGCCCCATCTTCCTCATATGACACTTTCCAGGTATCGATGATTACCCAGCCACTTGCTGTGTGAGTATTGTTATCAGCCAGCATATGCAGCTATGCCAGGGACTCTTTCCTTTGAGAGTCAAAAAAAATGTATAGCCCAAGGCGAGTGTTTCATTCAGGCCCACCTGGTGCAAGAGGTGTTTGGCTGTGGATTCGACTGTCAGAACAATCGCACTCTGCGGTCCCAGGGCCCAGTTTCCCAGTCAGAACTGACCTAGCTCCAGGAAGAGTCCTTGCTACAGAGCAGACATGGGGAAAGTTTATCCTGAGGAGGGTTCCCTGGCTGGTCACGGCTCCAGGGCACTGTCGAAGCCCTAGGGCTTTGGAAGCTTAGGAACAGAGTGAGCCCTCCTTGCACTGACTTTCCAGGTAAGAGCCCAGAACCTTGTGATTTTCAGCCAGATAGCTCTTGCAGGAGTCTCTTCCTTAGAGTCAAAAAGGTAGCCCAAAAGGGACTGCTTAATCAGTCTTCTTCCCTGGTGTGCAAAGAGGTGTTTAGGCTGTGAAGACAGCCAGAACAATGGCTCTTGCTCCCAGGGCCTCATAGTTTGCCCCAGTCAGAACAGACCTAGTCTCCAGAGCTCTCTGCTACATAGAGCAGACATGGGGAAAAAGCGCTGTGCAGGGTGGCCGTTCACACGTTCCAGGGCACTGTCGAAGGGAAGCCCTAACCTGGGTCTTTGGAGCCTCGGCACTGTGGCCTCTCTTTCACTGACTTTCCAGGTATCACTTCCCAGCCCCTTTGTGATTTTCAGCCAGAGTCTGCAGCCTTGCAGGGTCTCTTCCTTTAGAGTCAAAAAAGGGAACTAAGCCCAAGGGACTGCTTATTCAGTCTTCCCCTGGTGCAAGAGGTGTTTGGCTGTGAAGACGCCAGAGGATGAGAAACAATGGCTCTGCTCCCAGGGCCCTCAGTTTCCAGTTCATAATACAGTCAACAGACCTAGTCCTCCAGAGCTCTCTCTGCTACACAGAGCAGACATGGGGAAAAGCTCTGAGGGAAGGTGAGGAAGGGTCCTTCACGTTCCAGGGCAACTAAAATTGAAGCCCTTACCTGGGCTTTGGAGCCTAGGCACTGTGGCCTCTTTCACTACATCTGACTTTCCAGGTATCACTTCCCAGCCCCTTGTGATTTTCAGCCAACAGAATGCCAGCCTTGCAGGGTCTCTTCCCTTAGAGTCAAAAAAGGTAGCCCAAAGGGACTGCTTATTCAGTCTTCTTCCCTGGTGCAAGAGGTGTTTGGCTGTGTGAAGACGCCAGAACAATGGCTCTGCTACCAGGGCCTCAGTTTCCCAGTCAGAAGCAGACCTAGTCTCCAGAGCTCTCTGCTACAGAGCAGACATGGGGAAAATAGCGCTGTGGAGGGTGCCCTTCACGTTCCAGGGCACTGTCGAAGCCTTACCTGGGCCTGCTGGGAGCCTAGGCACTGTGGCCTCTTTTCACTGACTTTCCCCAGGTATCACTTCCCAGCCCCTTGTGATTTTTCAGCCAGATGCAGCCTTGCAGGGTCACTTTTCCTTAGAGTCAAAAAGGTAGCCAAGGGGACTGCTTATTCCAGTCTTCCTGGTGCAAGAGGTTGCCAGAAACGCCAGAACAATGGCTCTGCTCCCAGCAGGGCCTCAGTTTCCCAGTCAGAACAGACCTAGTCTCCAGAGCTCTCTGCCTAAAGAGAGTTCAAGACAGACATGGGGAAAAAGCTTTCTGAGGGGTTATCCTTGAGGTTCCAGGCCTTGGGTCTAGCAAGCTAACCGGGTGCTGGGGAGCCTAGGCACTGTGGCCTCTTTCACATGACTTTCCAGGTGGTCACTTCCCAGCCCCTTGTGTTTTTTTCAGCCAGATGCAGCCTTTGCAGGGTCTCTTCCTTAGAGTCAAAAAAAGGTAGCCCAAGGGACTGCTGCTTATTCAGTCTTCCCTGGTGCAAGAGGTGTTTGGCTGGTGAAGACGCCAGAACAATGGCTCTGCTGACCAGGGCCTCCTCAGTTTCCCAGTCAGAACAGACCTAGTCTCCAGAGCTCTCTGCTACAGAGAGCAGACATGGGGAAAAAAAGCGCTGTGGAGGGTGCCTTCACGTTCCCAGGGCACTGTCGAAGCCTTACCTGGGCTTTGGAGCCTAGGCACTGTGGCCGCTCTTTCACTGACTTTCCAGGTATCACTTCCCAGCCCCTTTGTTGATTTTCAGCAGATGTTGATGCAGCCTTGCAGGGTCTCTTCCTTTCCTTAGAGTCAAAAAAAAAGGTAGCCCAAGGGACTGCTTATTCAGTCTTCCTGGTGTGCAAGAGGTGTTTGGCTGTGAAGACGCCAGAACAATGGAACTCTGCTCTCCAGGGCCTCAGTTTCCCAGTCAGAACAGACACCTAGTCTCCAGAGCTCTCTGTACAGAGCAGACATGGGGAAAAAAATAGCTCTGAGGAGGGTTCCTTGAGGCTCCCGCGCCTGGGGGAAGCCCTAGCACCGCCTGGGCTGGCTGGGCCTAGGCACTGTTGGCCATCTTTCACTGACTTTCCAGGTATCATCTTTCCCAGCATCCCCTTGTGATTTTCAGCCAGATGCAGCCTTGCAGGGTCTCTTCCTTAGAGTCAAAAAAGGTATAGCCCAAGGGACTGCATTATTCAGTCTCTTCCCTGGTGCAAGAGAGATGTTTGGGCTGTGAAGACGCCGCCAGAACAATGGCTCTGCTCTCCAGGGCCTCAGTTTCCCAGTCAGTTCAAAACAGACCTAGTCTCCATGAGCTCTAAATTTCAGTGAAAAAGAGGCCACATGCCTAAGCCTCCAAAGCCCAGGTAGCGCTTCGACAGTGCCCTGGGAGCCTCAAGGGCACCCTCCTCAGCGCTTTTTTGGGGGGCTCTGACGAGAGAGGCCCCCCATCCCTCTGCTCGTTAGCAGAGAGCTCTCTAGGAAACTAGGTCCTGTTCTGACTGGGAAACTGAGGCCCTGGAGCACAGAGCCATTGTATCTCTGGCTGCAGGCGTCACTTCACAGCCAAACACCTCTTGCACCAGGGAAGACTGAATAAGCAGTCCCTTGGGCTACCTTTTTTTGACTCTAAGGAAGAGACCCTGCAAGGCTGCATCTGGCTGTAAAATCACAAGGGGCTGGGAAGTGATACCTGGAAAGTCAGTGAAAAGAGGCCACAGTGCCTAGGCATCCAAAGCCCAGGTAAGGCTTCGACCCAGTGGCCCGCTGGGAACCTGCAAGGGCACCCTCCTCAGCGCTTTTTTCCCATGTCCAGCTCTGTAGCAGAGAGCTCTGGAGACTAGGTTCTGTTTCTGAACGGTGGGAAACTGAGGCCCTGGGAGCAGATGCCATTGTTCTGGGCGTCTTCACAGCCAAACACCTCTTGCACCAGGGAAGACTGAATAAGCAGTCCCTTGGGCTACCTTTTTTGAACTGCTAAGGAAGAGACCCTGCAAGGCTGCATCTGTCTCTGGAAAAAATCACAAGTGCTGGGAAGTGATACCTGGAAAGTCAGTGAAAGAGGCCACAGTGCCTAGGCTCCAAAGCCCAGGTAAGGCTTCGACAGTGCCCTGGAACGTGAAGGCACCCTCCACAGCGCTTTTTCCCCATGTCTGCTCTGTAGCAGAGAGCTCTGGAGACTAGGTCTGTTCTGACTGGGAAACTGAGGCCCTGGGGAGCAGAGCCATTGTTCTGGCGTCTTCACAGCCCAAACACCTCTTTGCACGCACCAGGGAAGACTGAATAAGCAGTCCCTTGGGCTACCTTTTTTGGACTCTAAGGAAGAGACCCTGCAAGGCTGCATCTGGCTGAAAATCACAAGGGGCTGGGAAGTGATACCTGGAACGTCAGTGAAAGAGGCCACAGTTGCCTAGGCCCAGCACCCCGCCGGGTAGGGCTTCCCCAAGGCAGGGAGCCTCAAGGAAACCCTCCTCAGAGCTATTTCCCCATGTCTGCTCTGTAGCAGAGAGCTCTGGAGACTAGGTCTGTTCTGACTGGGAAACTGAGGCCCTGGGAGCAGAGCCATTGTTCTGGCGTCTTCACAGCCAAACACCTCTTGCACCAGGGAAGACTGAATAAGCAGTCCCCCAAGTCAGGGAGCTTCAAGGAACCCTCCTCAGAGCTATTTCCCCATGTCTGCTCTGTAGCAGAGAGCTCTGGAGACTAGGTCTGTTCTGACTGGGAAACTGAGGCCCTGGGAGCAGAGCCATTGTTCTGGCGTCTTCACAGCCAAACACCTCTTGCACCAGGGAAGACTGAATAAGCAGTCCCTTGGGCTACCTTTTTTGACTCTAAGGAAGAGACCCTGCAAGGCTGCATCTGGCTGAAAATCACAAGGGTCTGGGAAGTGATACCTGGAAAGTCAGTGAAAGAGGCCACAGTGCCTAGGACCCAGCACCCGGGTAGCGCGTCCCCAAGTCAGGGAGCCTCAAGGAACCTTCCTCAGAGCTATTTCCCCATGTCTGCTCTGTAGCAGAGAGCTCTGGAGATTAGGTCTGTTCTGACGGCTAAACTGAGGCCCTGGGAGCAGAGCCATTGTTCTGGCGTCTTCACAGCCAAACACCTCTTGCACCAGGGAAGACTGAATAAGCAGTCCCTTGGGCTACCTTTTTTGACTCTAAGGAAGAGACCCGGCAAGGCTGCATCTGGCTGAAAATCACAAGGGGCTGGGATGTGATACCTGCAAATTCAGTGAAAGAGGCCACCGTGCCTAGGACCCAGCACCCGGGTAGCGCGTCCCCAAGTCAGGGAGCCTCAAGGAACCTTCCTCAGAGCTATTTCCCCATGTCTGCTCTGTAGCAGAGAGCTCTGGAGATTAGGTCTGTTCTGACGGCTAAACTGAGGCCCTGGGAGCAGAGCCATTGTTCTGGCGTCTTCACAGCCAAACACCTCTTGCACCAGGGAAGACTGAATAAGCAGTCCCTTGGGCTACCTTTTTTTGACTCTAAGGAAGAGACCCTGCAAGGCTGCATCTGGCTGAAAATCACAAGGGGCTGGGAAGTGATACCTGGAAAGTCAGTGAAAGAGGCCACAGTGCCTAGGCCCCAGCACCCGGGTAGCGCTTCCCCAAGTCAGGGAGCCTCAAGGAACCTTCCTCAGAGCTATTTCCCCATGTCTGCTCTGTAGCAGAGAGCTCTGGAGACTAGGTCTGTTCTGACTGGGAAACTGAGGCCCTGGGAGCAGAGCCATTGTTCTGGCGTCTTCACAGCCAAACACCTCTTGCACCAGGGAAGACTGAATAAGCAGTCCCTTGGGCTACCTTTTTTGACTCTAAGGAAGAGACCCTGCAAGGCTGCATCTGGCTGAAAATCACAAGGGTCTGGGAAGTGATACCTGGAAAGTCAGTGAAAGAGGCCACAGTGCCTAGGCTCCAAAGCCCAGGTAAGGCTTCGACAGAGCCCTGGAACGTGAAGGCACCCTTCACAGCGCTTTTTCTCCATGTCTGCTCTGTAGAAGAGTGCTCTGGAGACTAGGTCTGTTCTGACTGGGAAACTGAGGCCCTGGGAGCAGAGCCATTGTTCTGGCGTCTTCACAGCCAAACACCTCTTGCACCAGGGAAGACTGAATAAGCAGTCCCTTGGGCTACCTTTTTTGACTCTAAGGAAGAGACCCTGCAAGGCTGCATCTGGCTGAAAATCACAAGGGGCTGGGAAGTGATACCTGGAAAGTCAGTGAAAGAGGCCACAGTGCCTAGGCCCCAAAGCCCGGGTAGGGCTTCCCCAAGGCAGGGAGCCTCAAGGAACCCTCCTCAGAGCTATTTCCCCATGTCTGCTCTGTAGCAGAGAGCTCTGGAGACTAGGTCTGTTCTGACTGGGAAACTGAGGCCCTGGGAGCAGAGCCATTGTTCTGGCGTCTTCACAGCCAAACACCTCTTGCACCAGGGAAGACTGAATAAGCAGTCCCTTGGGCTACCTTTTTTGACTCTAAGGAAGAGACCCTGCAAGGCTGCATCTGGCAGAAAATCACAAGGGGCTGGGAAGTGATACCTGGAAAGTCAGTGAAAGAGGCCACAGTGCCTAGGCTCCAAAGCCCAGGTAAGGCTTCGACAGTGCCCTGGAACGTGAAGGCACCCTCCAGAGCGCTTTTTCCCCATGTCTGCTCTGTAGCAGAGAGCTCTGGAGACTAGGTCTGTTCTGACTGGGAAACTGAGGCCCTGGGAGCAGAGCCATTGTTCTGGCGTCTTCACAGCCAAACACCTCTTGCACCAGGGAAGACTGAATAAGCAGTCCCTTGGGCTACCTTTTTTGACTCTAAGGAAGAGACCCTGCAAGGCTGCATCTGGCTGAAAATCACAACGGGCTGGTAAGTGTTAACTGGAAAGTCAGTGAAAGAGGCCACAGTGCCTAGGCCCCAGCAACCGGGTAGGGCTTCCCCAAGGCAGGGAGTCTCAAGGAACCCTCCTCAGAGCTATTTCCCCATGTCTGCTCTGTAGTAGAGAGATCTGGAGACTAGGTCCGTTCTGACTGGGAAACTGAGGCCCTGGGAGCAGAGCCATTGTTCTGGCATTTCACAGCCAAACACCTCTTGCACCAGGGAAGACTGAATAAGCAGTCCTTTGGGCTACCTTTTTTGACGCTAAGGAAGAGACCCTGCAAGGCTGCATCTCGCTGAAAATCACAAGGGGCTGGGAAGTGATACCTGGAAAGTCAGTGAAAGAGGCCACAGTGCCTAGGCCCCAGCAAGAGGGTAGGGCTTCCTGAAGGCAGGGAGCCTCAAGGAACCCTCCTCAGAGGTATTTCCCCGTGTCTGCTCTGTAGCAGAGAGCTCTGGAGACTAGGTCTGTTCTGACTGGATAACTGAGTCCCTGGGAGCAGAGCCATTGTTCTGGCGTCTTCACAGCCAAGCACCTCTTGAACCAGGGAAGACTGAAAAAGCAGTCCCTTGGGCTAGCTTTTTTGACTCTAAGGAAGAGACCCTGCAAGGCTGCATCTGCATCTGGCTGAAAATCACAAGGGGCTGGGAAGTGATACCTGGAAAGTCAGTGAAAGAGGCCACAGTGCCTAGGCTCCAAAGCCCAGGTAAGGCTTCGACAGTGCCCTGGAACGTGAAGGCACCCTCCACAGCGCTTTTTCCACATGTATGCTCTGTAGCAGATAGCTCTGGAGACTAGGTCTGCTCTGACTTGGAAACTGAGGCCCTGGGAGCAGAACCATTGTTCTGGCGTCTTCACAGCCAAACACCTCTTGCACCAGGGAAGACTGAATAAGCAGTCCCTTGGGCTACCTTTTTTGACTCTTAGGAAGAGACCCTGCAAGGCTGCATCTGGCTGAAAATCACAAGGGGTTGGGAAGTGATACCTGGAACGTCAGTGAAAGAAGCCACAGTGCCTAGGCCCCAGCACCCGGGTAGGGCTTCCCCAAGGCAGGGAGCCTCAAGGAACCCTACTCAGAGCTATTTCCCCATGTCTGCTCTGTATCCGAGAGCTCTGGAGACTAGGTCTGTTCTGACTGGGAAACTGAGGCCCTGGGAGCCGAGCCATTGTTCTGGCGTCTTCACAGCCAAACACCTCTTGCACCAGAGAAGACTGAATAAGCAGTCCCTTGGGCTACCTTTTTTGACTGTAAGGAAGAGAACCTGCAAGGCTGCATCTGGCTGAAAATCACAAGGGGCTGGGAAGTGATACCTGGAAAGTCAGTGGAAGAGTCCACAGTGCCTAGGTCCTACCACCCGGGTAGGGCTTCCCCAAGCCAGTGAACCTCAAGGAACACTCCTCAGAGCTAGTGCCCCATGTGTGCTCTGTAACAGTGAGCTCTGGAGACTAGGTATGTTCTGACTGGGAAACTGAATCCCTGGGAGCAGACCCATTGTTGTGGCTTCTTAACAGAGAAACACCTCTTGCACCAGGGGAGACTGAGTAAGCACTTCCTTGGGCTACCATTTATGACTCTAAGGAAGAGACCCTACCAGGCTGCCCTTAACTGAAAATCACAAGCGGCTGGAAAGTGCTACCTGGAAAGTCAGTGGAAGAGGCCACAGTGCCTAGGCTCCACCGCCCGGGTAGGGCTTCGACAGAGCCCTGGTACGTGAAGGCACCCTCCACAGCGCTTTTTCCACATGTCTGCTCTGTAGCAGAGAGCTCTGGAGACTAGGTCTGTTCTGACTGGGAAACTGAGGCCCTGGGAGCAGAGCCATTGTTCTGGCGTCTTCACAGCCAAACACCTCTTGCACCAGGGAAGACTGAATAAGCAGTCCCTTGGGCTACCTTTTTTGACTCTAAGGAAAAGACCCTGCAAGGCTGCATCTGGCTGAAAATCACAAGGGGCTGGGAAGTGATACCTGGAAAGTCAGTGAAAGAGGCCACAGTGCCTAGGCCCCAGCAACCGGGTAGGGATTCCCCAAGGCAGGGAGCCTCAAGGAACCCTCCTCAGAGCTTTTTCCCCATGTCTGCTCTGTAGCAGAGAGCTCTGGAGACTAGGTCTGTTCTGACTGGGAAACTGAGGCCCTGGGAGCAGAGCCATTGTTCTGGCGTCTTCACAGCCAAACACCTCTTGCACCAGAGAAGACTGAATAAGCAGTCCCTTGGGCTACCTTTTTTGACTCTAAGGAAGAGACCCTGCAAGGCTGCATCTGCCTGAAAATCACAAGGGGCTGGGAAGTGATACCTGGAAAGTCAGTGAAGAGGCCACAGTGCCTAGGCCCCAGCACCCGGGTAGGGCTTCCACAAGGCAGGGAGCCTCAAGGAACCCTCCTCAGAGCTATTTCCCCATGTCTGCTCTCTAGCAGAAAGCTCTGGAGACTAGGTCTTTTCTGACTGGGAAACTGAGGCCCTGGGAACAGAGCCATTTTTCTGGCGTCTTCAGAGCCAAACACCTC
>JAGTYA010000684.1:0-19949 GCA_024291935.2 Okapia johnstoni | reverse complement strand
GATGGTGGGTGGGGGGTTTGGGTAGTTGGGGTGTAGGGTGGGGGTTGGTGTGTATGGGGGGTTGGGTGTGGGGTGGGTTTTTTTTGGGGGGGGGGGGGGGTTGGGGGGGGGGGGGGGGGTGGGGGGGGGTGGGGGGGGTGGGGGGGGGGGGTTTTGGGGGTTGTTGGGGTTTTTTGTGTTTTTTGGGGGGGAACTCCTGGACATCTTTTTGTTGTTATTGTTGTTATGCTTACATTGCTTGCCTGTCGCAGTCACCTATTGGTATGACAATTACGGTCTAACTGTTCTGCAACAATTACAAGATTTAATGTGTCCCCGACGGTTTGTAGGGCTACTTGTCTTAAACATGTCAGCTTTAATAACAGCAATTACTTCTGTTGCTGTAGCAACAAGATCGTTAACTCAACAAGTACATCCTGCTCAATATGTCAATACTATGTCCAAAAATGTTTCTCTAACTTTAGCTATGCAAGAGATTATAGATAAGAAATTAAAAATAAAAGTGGACGTTCTAGAGGAGGCAGTTATGCATATTGGAACCGAATTACAGGCTTTAAAGGTAAAGTTAACCTTATCCTGTCACTCCGACTTTCGGTGGATTTGTGTGACACCTTTAAAAGTAAACGATACAGATTATAATTGGGAAAAAATTAAGAATCATATTTCAGGAATTTGGAATAGCTCCCACATTGGCTTAGATCTAAAAAAGCTTCATGGTCAAATAAAGACCTTACAACAGTCCCGTCTAGATTTCACTACTGCAGGGGCCGCTAATGATTTCTTTCATACCTTGTCTAACTTTATTACTGGAAAAAATATCTTATCAACTATATTCAGTTATGTTGCTGTAGCCGCCTTGGTTCTGCTTCTCATGATAATCCTTCCTTGCATTGTCAGAGTTCTTCGGCTGAGTATTCAAAACCGCGCGACTGAAATCCATCTGGCCATCTTAAAAAATAAAAAAAGGGGGAGATGCCGGGAGCCAGCTCACGAGATCCCACCCATGACAGCGTCATGAGGTAGAGGGCTGATTGAGCACGGCTTCTCAGCCCTCAGGAATTCTCAGAAGGCTGCCCCAGCGCTCACCTTAAAGATGACATCTGTCTTTCTGGTGTTTGCTACAATAAACCTCTTCTTATTTTCTGCGATTTAGAAAAAAAGGCTTTTCCTGATTCTCTTCTAAAATAGATCAATCTGAAATCTCAAATCAACAAGGCCCCTGAACAGTAGCACCCTAAATAAAATTATCTGAGATATAGAGCATGCTGATCTAAATTCCTTTGGCTAACATATTAGTTTGTTTAATAAACGTACCTGTGCCTTTGGAGCTAATGTACATAACCGCTCCCTAGTAATAAAACCGCATTGAGAGCCTCCGCACAGAAAGCCCCTATGGGCACAAAACCTTTCGCAGGAAAAAAGGCTTGTTAGGAAATATAAGAAATATTGCTTTATGAAACTGTTACTTAGTCTATATTTACTCACTATGTTTTTACTCTTAACGTATGTAGCCTATATAATGAAAGCATAATTGTTAAAAATTTATATACATAGAAGTTTAGCTTTAATACAAATAATCAGACAATTGTTGAATTAACTGATGATTCTTACTTAGAGCTGACCTTCAGCTTGCTGACCTTCCGGGACCACATTCTCCTCTGTTAAGCGCAAGGCGTAGAGTCAATTACCGAAAACAGGTTTCACCTTGAAACTTTCTATTGATAAATTCTTTCCCGCTGTGCCTGATACAGAAGTGTTCTGACTGATCAACCCTTATCAATAGGAGAGTCACAAGATGTTAGCGGGCCCCCAGGCCGGAAGATGATGTAAACAAAATGAGGCTTTTTGTAACTAAAAGCAGGCAAACGGTTCCAGTGAAGGTCAAAAACTGCTGGCCTATTAAGCTGGCTTGATAGGCCCATTAAGCTGGATTCATATGCCCATTAAGCTAAATTGGTATGCCCACTAAGCTGAATTGGTATGATTCTATACTTTACATTTGTGTCTATGTACCACAAAAAATATAAAAACTGTCTTAAAAACAGTAAAGTCGGAAGACATGTGGAAACACCACGACTCGCTGTGTCTTCTCATTCGTATCGCCGACGCCGTCCATCCTGAGGGAACCCTGACCAGCTGGGGCAGGACTCCGGCAGTAAGTCTCAAGGACTTTGGGGTGGTGGGCTCAGACACATACCCCTGAGGTATAAAGGATTTTCACGAATGCTGGTCGGGGTCCTTGGCTAAGAGAAGACTCTGCCTTGGCCCCGCTGGTGTAATCAACTGCACTCCACTACCTGCATGGTCCTTCTGAGTGAGTTTGTTTCCCAGAACGCGTGGCTACAACAAGAGGACTTGGTGAACATTTCTGGCAGAGCTTCCTTGGTGGCTCACACGGTCAAGAGTCTGCCTGCGATGCACGAGACCCGGGTTCCATCCCCGGGCCAGGAGGGTCTCCCGGAGAAGGACAGGGCAACCCGCTCCAGGACCCGACCCTGACATCTAGAAATCTCCTTGACTGACTCCCCCTCCACCGACTGGTTTCGAATCCGCTCCAGGGATGAACCTGTGTGTTTCCTTGGTTTCCCTACAAGTGCCTCTGACGAAATACCTGATTGCTTGCACCCCAGGCCTGCTTTCCCGAACCCGTTCATCGACATCACAGCCTCCTGAGAGGAGATATGAGAACTGGTTCACTGAACGGAGGATCTGTGCTCAGACACTCTTTCCACGACAGGGAGGCCCGCACTAACTAACCTATTTGGTCCCTCACTCCTTCCCTCGTTCCTTCCTTCTTTCATTCTGGATTTTCTTTTTTTTTTCTTTTCTTCTTTCTTCTTCTTCTCTCTCTCTCTCTCTCTCTCTCTCTCTCTCTCTCTCTCTCTCTCTCTCTCTCTCTCTCTCTCTCTCTCTCTCTCTCTCTGTCTCTCTCTCTCTCTCTCTCTCTCTCTCTCTCTCTCTCTTCTCTCTCTTCTCTCTCTCTCTCTTTTCTCTCTCTCTTTCTCTTCTCTCTCTCTCTCTCTCTCTCTCTCTCTCTCTCTCTCTCTCTCTCTCTCTCTCTCTCTCTCTTTCTCTCTCTCCTCTTTTTCTCTCACTCTCTCTCACGCACACGCGCCGTCTCTCACGTACACGCGTACATGCACGCATTCACACACACACAGAGTCACCAGCTCAGCTTTTCATGGGTTCCAGGCAAGTGTCAGAGGAGGGTACTCCTGGGGTCCGGAGTAGGACGCCGCCCCCCCCCCCCGCGCGCACCCCTCCGTGCCCTATGGAGTGTTTTGGATTCAAGTGACTTAAGAACCGGCCAGCGCCAGAGGAACGCTCTGCCTCTCCCTCCTTTTCTGTCTCTCTGAAGGCAGGCAGGAAGGAAAAACACCTCCCACGGAGGAAGATGTCAAGTGATGATGGCTGCTTCGACGCACGTCCGTGATCCTCACATGCATTAGCGGGATTTCCTGGGTTACGAAAAGGAGGAGACTCCTTTGGCCTGACACAAGGCGAGTTTGTCCCTCAGCCTCCCTCCCCGCCACCACCCCCCCCAGCCCCTTTCCTCCGTGCGGTGCGGTGCCGAAGGGGCAGCCTCAAGGTGGAGAAATGGGGGTGGGGTCGGGGCGGATCACCATTCAATAGAGAGAAGCTCGAGGCAAAGTCCAAAGGCTCCTCCTTGACTGGAAAGCTTTCTGCATTTGAATGAAGCGATCCGACGAGGGGCCCTGCAGGGGGAGCGGGAGCGGGAGCGGGAGCGGGGGGGGGGGGGGAAGGTGGCGGTGGGGGTGGGGCCCACAGACAATAGCCCCCGCCGGCGGCCGCCGGCCGGCAGGCCTTGCCTGGCTGAGGAAGCCCTCTGGCGGCGGCGGGGCCACGCCCCCCTGACTCCTGGAACTCCATCCCTTCAAGGACACTTCTGCGGTGCCTCCTATCCAGGGGAATCATCAAAGTTGGCCTGTTTCTGAAAAAGGCCCGACTCACAGCTGTGACGGACTCTCTGGATCACTTGACACATGGATTGACCTGCTCCCTCCCATCCTGGCAGATCCTCTGGACACGCCTGAAGAGGTCTTTGGCCTCCGCCAGAAAACCAGCGAAGAGAGACAAACAAATACCTTCTCCTCTAGTTCTGTTGAACAGGCCGAAAACGATGCATGGCCTCGGATTGGAGAGAAATCTGCTCCACTCACGCGCCTGAAGGCAGGAAGTGCTGGGCGGGACAGAACCTGCCTTCACCACCGGGGACGGTCCCATGGTCCACGCGCGCCCCCAACCCCTAGCCCAGCTCCCCCGTCTCCTCTCCCCAACCCCCCCACCCCAGCCCCCACACACCGAGGGGGGCCCGGGGAGGGATGGCGGTCTCAGCCCCGGTTCTGAGATGGCACTTGTGAAACCGCCCTAGCTAGGCCGAGATGCCAGACGTGGCTGCCCTGCCGCTTCACGTCCATCTCCGTCAGCCAGGCCCAAAAGGCACGGGACATCATGGAGAGCACAGAGCGCACCCAGAAAACGCAAAATGATCCTCCGGAACATCAAACGGCCATTTTTGCTGATCCACGTTAGAGGGCGTGGATATCCCCCACTTGACGCATGAACAGTATTCACACGGGCTCGATTTCTTTTCGCTTTTCCCGGGTGCCCTATCCAGAGAGATCACGTGGGCCAGAAAGCAGACACGGAGGAGAGCAAAACCCAAAACGACAGCCAAGTCAAGGGCGTGCTGAACCGCAGGAACTCACAGATCCTATGAGGTGACCCAGATGGGGAAGAAGCGTTTGTGCTCAGGTACTTCCGCGGAGGTCGGAAGGGGCTCGCACCAGCGATGCAGATGCCACGCGAGTGGCCGGAGATGTTTCTCCACAGGATCTCTTGGGATGTCGCAGGGTGCCGGATGCAGGGGCACCCTGGGAGGCCCAGTCCACCGCAAAGTCCGAAAAGTCGGCGTGTGGGGCGGGCACAGGATGGTTTCTCCCAGGGCCGGGCGAGGAGAATGCGGGGGCCCATCCCTCCAAGCCCCACGCGCCTCGAAAGGGTTCCAGGTGGCATTCTGAAAGGCCAGGCGATGGAGGGCAGGGGTTCGTGGCTGCAAAAAAAAAACAAAACACGTCTGGCTGGAGGAATTCTTTGTCTTTGGTGACGGTTCACCCCGGAGGTCAGGTCATGAGGTTCCTCGACACATACCACGGGGCAGATGATCCCAGGAGTGGTAACAGGAGGGTGGACTTGCAAGCCACCCTTCTCTTCCCACTGCTCCCGTCTGAGAACCGGAGTTCGAATCTAGACGGGCCTCTGACCGCACGCACCGCTGCGTTTACATCATGCCGGTTGGACCTCTGGTTAGCACACACCAGCACTCTCGCTGCTTCTAGAAGTGTCCTAGGGAAGAAGACATCGGGTTCCGAACTCGACAGCTTCTCGGACGTGGCCCTTTGGAGTCTGTGGCTTTGGCTTCAGGTGAAGCACGCTGCCGAGAGTATAGCCTGGCCGGGGAGCTCATCCAAGGATCCCTACAGGTTTTGCGAGCCTCCGGGATTCTGTTTACGAAAGGCGTTTTCTGGAACCAGGCCACGTAGCAGCCCCTGGTGAGATCAAAGGAGGCCTGGACTTCCCTGAGGCAACAAGAGAGGCCCCCCGAGGCGCCACGCACCCGATTCAGAGAGGCCACCGCCGCATCCCGCTGCGCCTCATGGAAAAGCACGACCTTCGCCACTGCCTTCGAGATGAAGCCCGATTTCCCTTGGCTGTGACCCGAGAGAAAGGCTGAGTCCCCTCGACTCCCTGGAGGCCACCACACAGGTGCCAGATATACCTGTCCCCTCCCCCGCCGCGGGGACCCCGAGTGTCCTAGCTCAATGCTTGACGCGGAGTCAGGGCGCTGCAGCGCCTCCTGGCGAATCGCGAGGCTGCTCCTGCCCCTCGCTGCTCGAAAGGAGGCATGATGACGCCGCTGGGCTAATGGGGGAGACGGGCCGGGGTACCCGCCGAAACGCGAGAATACACAACCGCAAGTCGAGAAAACCCCCGTGAGGCCACGCCCATTGAGGGAGGAGGCGCTTTTCCCTTGCAGGGCATGGAGAGCATGCCCCGGCAGCTGTCCCGGCTCAGAACGGGGCTTGACTCGTTGCGGGCGACTCCAGGTGTCTCCCGAAATACCCGGGCCAACCTTCCAAGAAGGCGGGCCTTCCCGCCACACCGCGAGGGCGTACTCTGGTCCCCTCTTCTGGCGAGACAGGGCCCTTGGGATCTGCAGCGACTCGAGAGCCGTCCTGCCTTCTCTCTGGCGCTGCAACGGAGGCTGAACTCCCTCTAGGCGCCCCCAGAGGTTTCCTGAGATACCCGTGTCCCCAAGCGAGTGGAACTCTGAGTCTCCAGACGCAGCTCAAGAGGGGGCCCCCGTCGCCGTCGCCCCCTCCTCTCGAAAGGGGGGTCGAATCCCCTTCCTGAATGCCACCGCAATCCCTACATTCCCTCGCACCTCCAGAGCGGGACTGTCGCCTCTCCTAAGGTTCGAGAAGAGGCCCCAAGGGGCCATTTCCGGCCTCAAGACCAAAGGTCCCCGAGGAACCCCCGTCAGCAAGCGAGCCCAATTACCTGGACGTGAGGCGAGGGGAAGCCCAGCAGCCCCTGGCGATGTCAAAGGAGGCCTGGACTTCCCAGAGGCAACAAGAGACGCTCCTCGAGGCGCCACGCCACCCATTCAGAGAGGCCACCCCCGCTTCCCGCTGCGCCGCTTGGAAAAGCACGACCTTCGCCCCTGCATTCGAGATGAAGCCCGATTTCCCCTGGCTGTGACCCGAGAGAAAGGCTGATTCCCCTCGACTCCCTAGAGGCCACCTCACAGGTGCCAGTTATACCTGTCCCCTCCCCCCCGAGGGGACCCCCGAGCGTCCTAGCTCCATGCTTGACATGGACCCAGGGAGCTGCAGCGCCTCCTGGCGAATCCCGAGGCAGCTCCCGCCCCTCTCCGCTCGAAAGAAGGCATGACGACCCCGCTGGGCTGACGGGCGAGACGGGCCGGGGTACCTGCCGCAACTCGAGAATGCACCACCGCAAGTCGAGAAAACCCCCGTGAGGCCACGCCCATTGAGGGAGGAGGCGCTTTTCCCTTGCAGGGCATGGAGAGCATGCCCCGGCACCTGTCCCGGCTCCGAACGGGGCTTGACTCCTTGCGGGCGACTCCAGGTGTCCCCCGAAATACCCGGGCCAACCTTCCAAGAAGGCGGGCTTTCCCGCCACACTGCGAGGGCGTCCCTCGGGCCCCCCTCCTTGCGAAACGGGGCCCTTGGGATCTGCAGCGACTCGAGAGCCGTCCTGCTTTCTCTCTGGCGCTGCAACGGAGGCTGGACTCCCTCTAGGCGCCCCCAGAGGTTCGCTGTGATACCCGTGTCCCCAGGCGAGCGGAACCCTGAATCTCCAGATGCAGCTCGCGAGTGGCCCCCCGTCGCCGTCGCCTCCTCCTCTCGAAAGGGGTGTCGAATCCCATTCCTGAATGCCACCGCAATCCCTACATTCCCTCGCACCTCCAGAGGGGGACTGTCGCCTCTCCTGAGGTTGAAGAAGAGGCCACAAGTGCCCCGGGGAGGAGGGGACAGGTATATCTGGCACCTGTGGGGTGGCCTCCAGGGAGTCGAGGGGACTCAGGCTTTCTCTCGGGTCACAGCCAGGGGCAATTGGGCTTCCTCTCGAATGCAGGGGCGAAGGTTGTGCTTTTCCGCGTGGCGCAGCGGGAAGCGGGGGTGGCCTGTCTGAATCGGGGGCGTGGCGCCTCGGGGAGCCTCTCTTGTTGCCTCTGCTAAGTCCAGGCCTCCTTTGACATCGCCAGGGGCTGCTGGGCTTCTCCTCGCCTCGCGTCCAGGGAATTGGACTCGCTTACCGACAGGGGTTCCTCGGGGACCTTTGGTCTTGTGGCCGGAACTGGCCCCTTGGGGCCTCTTCTCGAACCTCAGGAGAGGCGACATTCCCGCTCTGGAGGGGCGAGGGAATGTAGGTATTGCGGTGGCATTCAGGAAGGGGATTCGACCCCCCTTTCGAGAGGAGCGGGCGACGGCGACGGGGGGGGCCCTCGCGAGCTGCCTCTGGAGACTCAGGGTTCCGCTCGCCTGGGACACGGGTATCTCAGGGAACCTCTGGGGGCGCCTAGAGGGAGTCGAGCCTCCGTTGCAGCGCCAGAGAGAAGGCAGGACGGCTCTCGAGCCGCTGCAGATCCCAAGGGCCCCGTCTCGCAAGGAGGGGGGCCCGGGGGATGCCCTCGCAGTGTGGTGGGAAGCCCCGCCTTCTTGGCAGGTTGTCCCGGGGATCTGGGGGGACACCTGGGGTCGCCCGCAAGGAGTCAAGCCCTGTTCTGAGCCGGGACAGGTGCCAGGGCATGCTCTCCATGCACTGCAAGGGAAAAGCGCCTCCTCCCTCAATGGGCGTGGCCTCACGGCGGTTTTCTCGACTTTCGGCGGTGCATTCTCGTGTTGCAGCGGATACACCGGCACGTCTCCCCCGTTAGCCCAGCGGGTCGTCATGCCTCCTTTTGAGCGGAGAGGGGCGGGAGCAGCCTCGGGATTCGCCAGGTGGTGCTGCAGCGCCCTAGGATCGCGTCAAGCATAGAGCTAGGACCCTCGGAGGTCCCCGCGGGGGGAAGGGGACAGGTATAACTGGCACCTGTGGGGTGGCCTCCAGGGAGTCGAGGGGACTCAGCCTTTCTCTCGGGTCACAGCCAGGGAAATCGGGCTTCATCTCGAATGCAGGGGCGAAGGTCGTGCTTTTCCGCGCGGCTCAGCGGGAAGCGTGGTTGGCCTCTCTAAATCGGGGGCGTGGCGCCTCGGGGAGCCTCTCTTGTTGCCTCTGGGAAGTCCAGGCCTCCTTTGACATCGCCAGGGGCTGCTGCGCTTTCCCTCGCCTCGCGTCCAGGGAATTGGACTCGCTTGCCGACGGGGGTTCCTCGGGGACCTTCGGTCTTGCGGCTGGAACTGGCCCCTTGGGGCCTCTTCTCGAACCTCAGGAGAGGCGACAGTCCCGCTCTGGAGGTGCGAGGGAATGTAGGGATTGCGGTGGCATTCAGAAAGGGGATTCGACCCCCCTTTCGAGAGGAGGGGGCGACGGCGACGGGGGTTCCCTCGCGAGCTGCGTCTGGAGACTCAGGGTTCCGCTCGCCTGCGGACACGGGTATTTCAGGGAACCTCTGGGGGCGCCTAGAGGGAGTCCAGCCTCCGTTGCAGCGCCAGAGAGAATGCAGGACGGCTCTCGAGTCGCTGCAGATCCCAAGGGTCCCGTCTCGGAAGGAGGGGGGCCCGGGGGACGCCCTCGCGTTGTTGCGGGAAGCCCCGCCTTCTTGGCAGGTTTGCCCGGGTATCTCGGGGGACACCTGGAGTCGCCCGCAAGGAGTAAAGCCCCGTTCTGATTTGGGACAGGTGCCGGGGCATGCTCTCCATGCCCTGCAAGGGAAAAGCGCCTCCTCCCTCAATGGGCGTGGCCTCACTGGAGTTTTCTCGACTTGCGGCAGTGCATTCTCGAGTTGCGGCGGGTACCCCGGCCCGTCTCCCCCGTTAGCCCAGAGGGGTCGTCATGCCTCCTTTTGAGCGGAGAGGGGCTGGAGCAGCCTCGGGATTCGCCAGGAGGCGCTGCAGCGCCCTGGGTCCACGTCAAGCATTGTGGTAGGACCCTCGGTGGTCCCTTCCGGGGGGAGGGGACAGGTATATCCTGTACCTGTGGGGTGGCCTGCAGGGAGTCGAGGAGACTCAGCCTTTCTCCTTCACCTGAAGCCAAAGCCACAGACTCCAAAGGGCCGCGTCGGAGAAGCTGATCGAGTTCGGAACCCGATGTCTTCTTCCCTAGGACACTTCTAGAAGCAGCGAGAGTGCCGGTGTGTGCGAACCAGAGGTCCAACCGGCATGATGTAAAAACGCAGCGGGTGCGTGCGGTCAGAGGCCCGTCTAGATTCGAACTCCGGTTCTCAGACGGGAGCAGTGGGAAGAGGAGGGTGGCCTGTGAGTCCACCCTCCTGTTCCCACTCCTGGGACCATCTGCCCCGTGGAAGGTGTCGAGGAACCTCATGACCTGACCTCCGGGGTGAACCGTCGCCAAAGACAAAGAATTCCTCCAGCCAGACGTGTTTTTTTTTTTTTTTTTTTTTTTTTTTTTTTTTTTTTCTGCAGCCACGAACCCCTGCCCTCCATCGCCTGGCCTTTCAGAATGCCACGTGGAACCCTTTCGAGGCGCGTGTGGCTTGGAGGGATGGGCCCCCGCATTCTCCTCGCCCGGCCCTGGGAGAAACCATCCTGTGCCCGCCCCACACGCCGACTTTTCGGACTTTGCGGTGGACCGGGCCTCCCAGGGTGCCCCTGCACCCGGCACCCTGCGACACCCCAAGAGATCCTGTGGAGAAACATCTCCGGCCACTCTCGCGGCATCTGCATCGCTGGCGCGTGCCCCTTCCGACCTCCGCAGAAGTGCGTGAGCACAAACGCTTCTTCCCCATCTGGGTCACCTCATAGGATCTGTGAGTTCCTGCGGTTCAGCACGCCCTCGACTTGGCTGTCGTTTTGGGTTTGGCTCTCCTCCGTGTCTGCTTTCTGGCCCACGTGATCTCTCTGGATAGGGCACCCGGGAAAAGCGAAAAGAAATCGAGTCCGTGTGAATACTGTTCATGCGTCAAGTGGGGATATCCACGCCCTCTAACGTGGATCAGCAACAATGGCCGTTTGATGTTCCGGAGGATCATTTTGCGTTTTCTGGGTGCGCTGTTTGCTGTCAACGATGTCCCGTGCCTTTTGGGCCTGGCTGACGGAGATGGGCGTGAAGCGGCAGGGCAGCCACGTCTGGCATCTCGGCCTAGCTAGGGCGGTTTCACAAGTGCCATCTCAGAACCGGGGCTGAGACCGCCATCCCTCCCCGGGCCCCCCTCGGTGTGTGGGGGCTGGGGTAGGGGGGTTGGGGAGAGGAGACGGGGGAGCTGGGCTAGGGGTTGGGGGCGCGCGTGGACCATGGGACCGTCCCCGGTGGTGAAGGCAGGTTCTGTCCCGCCCAGCACTTCCTGCCTTCAGGCGCGTGAGTGGAGCAGATTTCTCTCCAATCCGAGGCCATGCATCGTTTTCGGCCTGTTCAACAGAACTAGAGGAGAAGGTATTTGTTTGTCTCTCTTCGCTGGTTTTCTGGCGGAGGCCAAAGACCTCTTCAGGCGTGTCCAGAGGATCTGCCAGGATGGGAGGGAGCAGGTCAATCCATGTGTCAAGTGATCCAGAGAGTCCGTCACAGCTGTGAGTCGGGCCTTTTTCAGAAACAGGCCAACTTTGATGATTCCCCTGGATAGGAGGCACCGCAGAAGTGTCCTTGAAGGGATGGAGTTCCAGGAGTCGGGGGCGTGGCCCCGCCGCCGCCAGAGGGCTTCCTCAGCCAGGCAAGGCCTGCCGGCCGGCCGGCCGGCGGGGGCTATTGTCTGTGGGCCCCACCCCCACCGCCACCTTCCCCCCTCCCGCTCCCGCTCCCGCTCCCGCTCCCCCTGCAGGGCCCCTCGTCGGATCGCTTCATTCAAATGCAGAAAGCTTTCCAGTCAAGGAGGAGCCTTTGGACTTTGCCTCGAGCTTCTCTCTATTGAATGGTGATCCGCCCCGACCCCACCCCCATTTCTCCACCTTGAGGCTGCCCCTTCGGCACCGCACCGCACGGAGGAAAGGGGCTGGGGGGGTGGTGGCGGGGAGGGAGGCTGAGGGACAAACTCGCCTTGTGTCAGGCCAAAGGAGTCTCCTCCTTTTCGTAACCCAGGAAATCCCGCTAATGCATGTGAGGATCACGGACGTGCGTCGAAGCAGCCATCATCACTTGACATCTTCCTCCGTGGGAGGTGTTTTTCCTTCCTGCCTGCCTTCAGAGAGACAGAAAAGGAGGGAGAGGCAGAGCGTTCCTCTGGCGCTGGCCGGTTCTTAAGTCACTTGAATCCAAAACACTCCATAGGGCACGGAGGGGTGCGCGCGTGGGGTGGGGGCGGCGTCCTACTCCGGACCCCAGGAGTACCCTCCTCTGACACTTGCCTGGAACCCATGAAAAGCTGAGCTGGTGACTCTGTGTGTGTGTGAATGCGTGCATGTACGCGTGTACGTGAGAGACGGCGCGTGTGCGTGAGAGAAAAAGGAAGGAGAGAAAGAAAGAGAGAGAGAGAGAAAGACAGAAAGAGAGAGAGAGACAGGGAGAGAAAGAAAGAGAGAGAAAATAGAGAAAGAAGGAGAGAAAGAGAAAGAGAGAAAGAGAGAGACAGAGAGAGAGAGAGAGAGAGAGAGAGAGAGAGAGAGAGAGAGAGAGAGAGAGAGAGAGAGAGAGAGAGAGAGAGAGAGAGAGAGAGAGAGAGAGAGAGAGAGAGAGAGAGAAGGAGAGAAAGAAAGAAAGAAAAGAAAAGAAAATCCAGAATGAAAGAAGATCCAGAGGAAAAGAAGGAAGGGGAGGAGGAGTGAGGGACCAAATAGGTTAGTTAGTGCGGGCCTCCCTGTCGTGGAAAGAGTGTCTGAGCACAGATCCTCCGTTCAGTGAACCAGTTCTCATATCTCCTCTCAGGAGGCTGTGATGTCGATGAACGGGTTCGGGAAAGCAGGCCTGGGGTGCAAGCAATCAGGTATTTCGTCAGAGGCACTTGTAGGGAAACCAAGGAAACACACAGGTTCATCCCTGGAGCGGATTCGAAACCAGTCGGTGGAGGGGGAGTCAGTCAAGGAGATTTCTAGATGTCAGGGTCGGGTCCTGGAGCGGGTTGCCCTGTCCTTCTCCGGGAGACCCCTCCTGGCCCGGGGATGGAACCCGGGTCTCGTGCATCGCAGGCAGACTCTTGACCGTGTGAGCCACCAAGGAAGCTCTGCCAGAAATGTTCACCAAGTCCTCTTGTTGTAGCCACGCGTTCTGGGAAACAAACTCACTCAGAAGGACCATGCAGGTAGTGGAGTGCAGTTGATTACACCAGCGGGGCCAAAGGCAGAGTCTTCTCTTAGCCAAGGACCCCGACCAGCATTCGTGAAAATCCTTTATACCTCAGGGGTATGTGTCTGAGCCCACCACCCCAAAGTCCTTGAGACTTACTGCCGGAGTCCTGCCCCAGCTGGTCAGGGTTCCCTCAGGATGGACGGCGTCGGCGATACGATACGAATGAGAAGACACAGCGAGTCGTGGTGTTTCCACATGTCTTCCGACTTTACTGTTTTTAAGACAGTTTTTATATTTTTTTTGTGGTACATAGACACAAATGTAAAGTATAGAATCATACCAATTCAGCTTAGTGGGCATACCAATTTAGCTTAATGGGCATATGAATCCAGCTTAATGGGCCTATCAAGCCAGCTTAATAGGCCAGCAGTTTTTGACCTTCACTGGAACCGTTTGCCTGCTTTTAGTTACAAAAAGCCTCATTTTGTTTACATCATCTTCCGGCCTGGGGGCCCGCTAACATCTTGTGACTCTCCTATTGATTGATAAGGGTTGATCAGTCAGAACACTTCTGTATCAGGCACAGCGGGAAAGAATTTATCAATAGAAAGTTTCAAGGTGAAACCTGTTTTCGGTAATTGACTCTACGCCTTGCGCTTAACAGAGGAGAATGTGGTCCCGGAAGGTCAGCAAGCTGAAGGTCAGCTCTAAGTAAGAATCATCAGTTAATTCAACAATTGTCTGATTATTTGTATTAAAGCTAAACTTCTATGTATATAAATTTTTTAACAATTATGCTTTCATTATATAGGCTACATACGTTAAGAGTAAAAACATAGTGAGTAAATATAGACTAAGTAACAGTTTCATAAAGCAATATTTCTTATATTTCCTAACAAGCCTTTTTTTTTTCCTGCGAAAGGTTTTGTGCCCATAGGGGCTTTCTGTGCGGAGGCTCTCAATGCGGTTTTATTACTAGGGAGCGGTTATGTACATTAGCTCCAAAGGCACAGGTACGTTTATTAAACAAACTAATATGTTAGCCAAAGGAATTTAGATCAGCATGCTCTATATCTCAGATAATTTTTTATTTAGGGTGCTACTGTTCAGGGGCCTTGTTGATTTGAGATTTCAGATTGATCTATTTTAGAAGAGAATCAGGAAAAGCCTTTTTTTCTAAATCGCAGAAAATAAGAAGAGGTTTATTGTAGCAAACACCAGAAAGACAGATGTCATCTTTAAGGTGAGCGCTGGGGCAGCCTTCTGAGAATTCCTGAGGGCTGAGAAGCCGTGCTCAATCAGCCCTCTACCTCATGACGCTGTCATGGGTGGGATCTCGTGAGCTGGCTCCCGGCATCTCCCCCTTTTTTTATTTTTTAAGATGGCCAGATGGATTTCAGTCGCGCGGTTTTGAATACTCAGCCGAAGAACTCTGACAATGCAAGGAAGGATTATCATGAGAAGCAGAACCAAGGCGGCTACAGCAACATAACTGAATACAGTTGATAAGATATCTTTTCCAGTAATAAAGTTAGACAAGGTATGAAAGAAATCATTAGCGGCCCCTGCAGTAGTGAAATCTAGACGGGACTGTTGTAAGGTCTTTATTTGACCATGAAGCTTTTTTAGATCTAAGCCAATGTGGGAGCTATTCCAAATTCCTGAAATATGATTCTTAATTTTTTCCCAATTATAATCTGTATCGTTTACTTTTAAAGGTGTCACACAAATCCACCGAAAGTCGGAGTGACAGGATAAGGTTAACTTTACCTTTAAAGCCTGTAATTCGGTTCCAATATGCATAACTGCCTCCTCTAGAACGTCCACTTTTATTTTTAATTTCTTATCTATAATCTCTTGCATAGCTAAAGTTAGAGAAACATTTTTGGACATAGTATTGACATATTGAGCAGGATGTACTTGTTGAGTTAACGATCTTGTTGCTACAGCAACAGAAGTAATTGCTGTTATTAAAGCTGACATGTTTAAGACAAGTAGCCCTACAAACCGTCGGGGACACATTAAATCTTGTAATTGTTGCAGAACAGTTAGACCGTAATTGTCATACCAATAGGTATTGACTGCGACAGGCAAGCAATGTAAGCATAACAACAATAACAACAAAAAGATGTCCAGGAGTTGTGGCGGCTCCCCGCTCGGCTACCAGCCCGTGAGCGTTCTTAGTCCACCTCCTAACTCAGCCCAGGTAGGAAGATCAGCGGCTCTAGTCGAAGCAGCAGGGCGAGGATGTCTGCGCGGCACGGGTGTAGGTCGCGGTCTGGGGCGAATGGGTGGGTCCTGGAGCGTCGCTCAGAGTGAGATCCTGAAACTGCTGACAGGGCGGTGCCTGTTCTGAAAGAGGCTGTGGTCCTGTGAAAAGAAAGTAGCGAGGGGGTGGGGGCTGCTTTTCCAGCGGCCGCGGAAGATGGACTCGAGCAGTGTGTCTCTCTTGAAGCGCCAGGTGCCTGAGGCGATGTACTCCTAGTGAAGCCTCAGGTGAAAGGTCACTCGCCTCTCGGCTTTTTCTTGGTTTTTTCAAGTCAGGAATCTAAACAGGAGAAGTGGAATCCTGCGGAAACACAAGCATACCCTCTCCCACAAGTTAACAGCACAAAGGGCCCTTTTCACTCTCTAGTAAGGAAGTCTTTTCACTTCACCAGGGGCGGAGTCGTAGCCCCTTCATGAATCCAGTGCCTCATCATTGTAGTTTGTCCCTGTGTGTCTACGTTTAAATGATTAATTATAAACAAAGCATGGTGTAGAACATGATGTGGAGAGAAATACTTAAATTTTACCTCTCTTAATTTAGCTGTTTGATTTCTTAAAGTCTGGTGCGCCCTTTTTACTGTGGCTTGGCCTTGGGGATTTATTCTTAATGGTAGAGATGGACTAGATGTTGGGCAGTCTGGACACCACTTGACTATTTGTCTAGCTGCCTCCTTAGAGATATGAAACTCATGCCTTAAACCAGCTGCATTTTGACGGTGACTTTTGTGAGAATGTTGAGCCTTGTCAAATCTTCTTACTAACGTAAGTTTAAAGCGATTACTTTAGTTAATGCATCTGCCAAAGCATATTTTTTTTTTTTCACGTAGAGGGCCGGGCAAGCCGGAATGGGCTCTAATATGTCCCACAAAATATTCTTTATCTCTGTGCTTAATCTCTTTTTTGTAAATCAAATAACAAGGAGAAGATGGTAGTCTTATTTTCCAGGATATTAGCAGTCTCAATATGAGGAAACATCCCTAACGATATATCGGAAGTCAGTTAAAAGATTGAAGGTATGGTCTCTCAAATGTTGAAAAGCCCAAATAACTGCCCTTCACTCAGCTCTTTGGGCAGACGTCTCTACAGTTACCTGAACATGGGATTTTTTTATTAATAATTGTAACTGCTTTACCCGTAGAGGAACCATCTGTGAAAAACTAAAATTGCCCCTTTTTGAGGTTGAATAGAAAATTTCTTCGGAAAAATCACGGAATGTGTTTTCAAAAAATGTAAAAGGGGGCTTGAGGGTAAATGAAACAAAATTTGTCTCCTGAGATCTATCAGGGCAACTTGCCAATTATCACTGTTTTGTAAAAGAAATTGCAGTTGATCATGATTGAATGGAATCACTATACTTGCTACTTTTTTTTTCTAAAAATTTTATACTTGTTTTTATTATCTTTTATAATTAATTGTGCCACCAGGCCGGGATAAGATAAAACTATTTTTCTTGGGGTCACTGGTAGATAGAGCCATTCTGGGGCCTTTTTGCCACAAGCATCTTGTATGTGTATGTTCTATGGCGACAATAATTAAATCTCATCCTCTGGTAATATTAATTCTAATTAATTGATCATTTAAAGCCTCATCTATTTTAACAAGAGCCGACTCTGTCTCCCTAGTCAATTCTCTTTTAGAACTGGGATTAGGATCGCCCCTTAAGCAATAAATAAAGGCTTTAAATCCGTAGTAGTCGGTCTTAAATGTGGGCGTATCCGATTAATATCCCCTAATAATTTTTGGAAATTATTTAAAGTTAGTAAACGATCTCTTTGCAGCTGCAAAGGAGCATGACTCACAGTATGGGTATTTAGCACCCTTTTTAAATAAGAAAAAGGAGGATTTACTTGCATCTTATCTGGAGCTATCTTCAAACTCCAGTTTTTTAAGGCCTTAATCAATTTAGATAAGATCTGTTGTAATAAGGCTCTATCTTTATGGGCAGCTAAAATATCATCTATATAGTGTTTCAAATATAAATATATTTTCGTCTAACATTTTGCACATCTTGATCCACAAATTTTTGACACAAGGTGGGGTTATTTTTTATTCCCTGAGGCAAAACCTTGGGAGAGAGCTCATTCTCAGGTCTCGGGGAAATTTTATTGATCGGCCACTCAGTGTGTTGTTATTGGACCAGGCCTTGTAAGTAACAAAAGTCTCTGGACCACTGTCTCACTAGCCTCTTGGTCTAGGGAAATATTTTCTCTTGTTGCTTTTTTCCCGTATCTAGAGTTATATTATTACAATCATTGATCTCTTATATGGAACTGCATATCAGCATTACATCACAGGCTCAGTCACACATTTGTTAACGCAAGAAGTAATCTTTTGAAACAAGTGACATAGAAGATAATATAGCTATAGCTAGCAGTTATTAGTAAAGTCATAAGTAAGAATGATAAGTCATGAACTTTTATTAGGTAGAACCCAGTATACCCCAGATCATCTGACTTCATTTGTTAAATGACCATAGCCTGGTGTTAATCTCTTGGTTGTACATCATGGAGCATCTGATCCTTATCTGAAGATTGTTTACTGAGATAAGCCTTAGAAACAAACTTAGAGTGTCTTTTTAAATAACTTAATTAACTCTGTTAGCAATATAACACAACAAAGAACTATCTCAGAAGTGAGTCTTAGTAAACACTAGACTTTAATTGACAAAACTAGAAATTTAGCTTAACAATTTATAAAACTTAATATTTAGTGAAACATGATTTTTTTCATTATGGAGGCATTAACCCTGCAGCCAAGGAAGGCTTTAACCCATCAAATAAAAATGAGGTCTGTCAGGGAGCCGGGAAAAGCCAAGCGGCCGTCTTGGATTTCCCATAGCCCCGACTCTTTGATTTTCAGCTATTGTTCATCCATTTTTAATTTCCCAGTTTAGGAGTAGACTGTTGCCATGTTTTAAGGACATTAGGATAACACAAGTCTACCATCATCTTAAATAATGCTTATTTACTTTACCAAAGTAACAAATATACATCACTTAAAGGTAAAGAAATGTATAATCTGTTATTGAAAGAAAATGAACTCAGGTAGTTTCATAGCTCTCTGGGATGTCTCAGGGGCCCTCTGAAGCATCCCAGAGTTAGCTAGAAGTCTAAGTTATTTAGGCAGTTTTGTCGATAGATATCAAAAGAGTTTATAACACTCAGACAGAATCATATAGATCACTAGGAAATAATATATTCACTTAGCCAAAATGATAAAGAAGATTTTAGGTAAGGTAAACATAGAACAGATCACTTCAGATGTAAAGAAACGGAAAATTCATTACCAAAGGCAGTTCACCATCTCAAGAAAACTTGCAAAACTCTTTTCTTGGGGTCCACTTTCTACAAAAACCTTTTATCACTTACTGTACCCGTTTGTTTTTTCCATCTTGAAACAGCCACCTGTAAGTCAGACCTACTTCCTTTTCCCTTCATAAAATGTAACTTCATTTCTCATACCTTCTTTACTGAAAACACACATCCTACTTTCCTTAAGCAACCAAGAACTGACCTTTATATTAGCATTTTATAGATTGGTGAACATAAATATCAGTGATAATTTTTAAAAAAAATTTAGCGAACTTTTTAGGATGGCATCAAACATTATTTATTAACAGTCCAAAATCTTTTTCTGTAAGTTGGCATTTAGTAATGAATGTTTTAGAATCTTATTTTATTTGGAAATGACCTAGTTATTCAATAAACTTTTGTTATGTAGTTTAGCAAGAGAGACTGTTTTAGACAGACATTTTTAATCTTAATAGGGTTTATCTAAAAATTCATCTCATTTATATATATATATTTTTAAATTTCTTCACTCGAGGTACCTTCCTTGTCGACAAACTTGTGACAGGGCGACACGCGCGCGATGGCGGCTTGGCAGCAGACTTAGGGAAGGAGGGGGAGGCGGGGAGGGGGCCAGAGGCCGGGGAGGCTGGTCGACCCGGCGGCGCTGGCGGCGCTGGCGGCTCTGCGGCGGAGTTAGGGAAGGAGGGGGGAGGGGGCGGAGGGGTCGGAGGGGGCAGAGGGGGCAGAGGGGGCAGAGGGGGCAGAGGGGGCAGTGGCCCGGCCGGCTGGTCGACCCGGCGGCGCTGGCGGCTCTGGGGCGCAGTTAGGAAGGAGGGAGGAGGGGGGGAGAGGGGGGCAGAGGACCGGCCGGCTGGTCGACCCGGCGGCACTGTCTGCTGTGCGGCGGAGTTAGGGAAGGAGGGGGGAGGGGGCAGAGGGAGGGGTCGGAGGGGGCAGAGGGCGCAGAGGGCGCAGAGGGGGCAGAAGGGGCAGAGGGGGCAGTAGCCCGGCCAGCTGGTCGACCCGGCGGCGCTGGCGGCGCTGGCGGCTCTGCAGCGGAGTTAGGGAAGGAGGGGGGAGGGGGGCGGAGGGGGCAGAGGTGGGACAGAGGGGGCAGAGGGGGCAGAGGAGGCCGCCCGGCCGGTCGACCCGGCGGCGCTGGCGGCTCTGCGGCGGAGTCAGCGAAGGGGTGCGGGTGGGGTGGGGTGGGGGGCGGGGCAGAGGCCCGGCCTGCTGGTCGACCCGGAGGCGCTGGCGGCCCTGTGGTGGAGTTAGGGAAGGAGAGGGGAGGGGGCGGAAGGGGCAGAGGGGGGGCAGTGTGCGCAGAGGGCGCAGAGACCCCCCCAGCTGGTCGACCCGGCGGCCCTGACGGCGCTGGCGGCGCAGCGGCGGCAGAGTTAGGGAAGGAGGGGTGGAGAGAGAAGAGGGTAGAGGCCCGGCCGGCCTGTCGACCCTCGGGTGCTGGCGGCTCTGCGGCGGAGTTAGGGAAGGAGGGGGGAGGGGGCGGAG
>JAGTYA010000683.1:0-19962 GCA_024291935.2 Okapia johnstoni | reverse complement strand
CCTGCCTTCTCTCTGGCGCTGCACACGGAGGGGCTGGACTCCCTCTAGGCGCCCCCAGAGGTTCCCTGGGATACCCGAGTGTCCCACAGGACGAGCGGAACCCTGAGTCTCCAGAGGGCCGCTCGCGAGGGGGCCCCCCCGTCGCCGTCGGCCCCTCCTCTCGAAAGGGAGGGGAAAGCCCGATTGCCCTTGGCTGTGACCGGAGAGAAAGGCTGAGTCCCCTCGACTCCCTGGAGGCCACCCCACAGGTGCCAGTTATACCTGTCCCCTCTCCCCCCTCCGGGGACCCCCGAGGGTCCTAGCTCCATGCCTGACGCGGACCCAGGGCGCTGCAGCGCCTCCTGGCGAATCCCGAGGCTGCTGGGGCCCCTGTCCGCTCGAAAAGGAGGCATGGCGACCCCGCTGGGCTAACGGGGGAGACGGGCCGGGGTACCCGCCGCAACTCGAGAATGCACCGCCGCAAGTCGAGAACACCCCCGTGAGGCCAACGCCCATAGAGGGAGGAGGCGCTTTTTCCCTTGCAGGGCATGGAGAGCATGCCCCGGCACCTGTTCCGGCTCCGAACGGGGCTTGACTCCTTGCGGGCGACTCCAGGTGTCCCCCGAGATCCCCGGGCCAACCTGCCAAGAAAGCGGGGCTTCTTCCGCGCCACACCCGCGAGGGCGTCCCCCCCCGGGCCCCCCCTCCCTCCTTGCGAGACGGGGGCCCTTGGGATCTGCAGCGACGCGAGAGAGCCGTCCTGCCTTCTCTCTGGCGCTGCAACGGGAGGCTGGACTCCCTCTAGGCGCCCCCCAGAAGGTTCCCTGGGATACCCGTGTCCACAGGCGAGCGGAACCCTGAGTCTCCAGAGGCCGCTCTCGCGAGGGGCCCCCCGTGGCCGTCGGCCCCTCCTCTCGAAAGGGGGGTCCAATCCCCTTCCTGAATGCCATCGCAATCCCTACATTCCCTCGCACCTCCAGAGCGGGACTCTCGCCTCTCCTGAGGTTCGAGAAGAGGCCCCAAGGGGCCAGTTCCGGCCGCAAGACCAAAGGTCCCCGAGGAACCCCCATCGTCAAGCGAGTCCAGTTCCCTGGACGTGAGGCGAGGGGAAGCCCAGCAGCCCCTGGCGATGTCAAAGGAGGCCTGGACTTCTCAGAGGCAACAAGAGAGGCTCCCCGAGGCGCCACGCCCCCGATTCAGAGAGGGCCACCCACCGCTTCCCCTCTGTAGCCGCGCGCGGAAAAGCACGAGACCTTTCGCCCCTGCATTCGAGGGGAAGCCCGATTGCCCTTGGCTGTGACCGGAGAGAAGGCTGAGTCCCCTCGACTCCCTGGAGGCCACCCCACAGGTGCCAGTTATAAACCTGTCCCCTCCCCACCCCCTCCGGGGACCCCCGAGGGTCCTAGGCTCCATGCCTGACGCGGACCCAGGGCGCTGCAGCGCCTCCTGGCGAATCCCGAGGCTGCTCGGGCCCCTGTCCCGCTCGAAAAGGACAGGCATGGGGCGACCCCCGCTGGGCTAACGGCGGGAGACGGGACCGGGGGCCCGGGTAACTCGAGAATGCACGCCGCAAGTCGAGAATGCACCCATGGCTAAGTCGAGAACACTACCCCCGTGAGCTCCACGCCCATAGAGGGCAGGAGGCGCTTTTCCCTTTGCAGGGCAACATGGAGAACATGCCCCCGGCACCTGTTCCCGGCTCCGAACGGGGGCTTGAACTCCTTGCGGGCGACTCCAGGTGTCCCCCCGAGAGATCCCCAGGGCCAACCTGCCAAGAAAAGGCGGGGGGCTTCCCCCACAAAAGACACCGCGCGAGGGCGTTCCCCGGGCCCCTCCTTGCGAGACGGACGGGGCCCTTGGAGGATCTGCAGCACTCGCGAAGCGCGTCAGCCGTCCTGCCTTCTCTCTGGGCGCTGCAACGCCACGGAGGCATGGACTCCCTCTAGGCGCCCCCCAGAGGTTCCCTGGCATACCCGTGGTCCACAGGCCGAGCGGAAACCCTGAGTCTCCAGAGGCCCGCTCGCGAGGGCCCCCCCCCGTCGCCGTCGGCCCCTCCTCATCGAAAGGGGGGGTCCAATCCCCTTCCTCCTGAATGCCATCGCAAATCCCTACATTCCCTCCCTCGCACCTCCCAGAGCGGGACTCTCTCGCCTCTCCTGTGAGGTTCGAGAAGAAGATGGCCCCAAGGGGCCAGTTCCGGCCGCAAGACCAAAGGTCCCCGAGGAACCCCCATCGGCAAGCGAGGTCCAGTTCCCTGGACGTGAGGCGGCGAGGGGAAGCCCCCAGCAGCCCCTGGCGCGATGTCAAAGGAGGCCTGGACTTACTCAGAGGCCAACAAGAGAGAGGCTCCCCGAGGCGCGCCCACGCCCCCGATTTCAGAGAGAGCGCACCCACCCCCGCTTCTCACCCCTGCGCCGCCGCGCGGAAAAGCAAGCAACACGACCTTCGCCCCTGCATTTCGAGGGGGAAGCCCGATTGCCCTTTGGGCTGTGACCTGCGAGAGAAAGGCTGAGTCCCCTCGACTCCCTGGAGGCCACACCCCCACAGGTGCCAGTTATTACCACTGTCCCCTCCCCCCCCTCCGGGGACCTCCCGAGGGTCCTAGCTCCATGCCTGACGCAGGACCCAGGGCGCTGCACGGCGCAGCGACTCGATGGAGGCGCGAATCCCGAGGCTGCTGCTCGGGCCCCTGTCCGCGCTCGAATAGGAGGCATGGCGACCCCGCTGGGCTAACGGGGGAGACGGGCCGGGGTACCCCGCCGCAAACTCAGAGAAATGCACCACCGCCGCAAGTCGAGAAAAACAACACCCCCGTGAGGCCACGCCCACATAAGAGGGTAGGAAGGCGGCTTTTTCCCTTGCAGGGCAGGGAGAGGGTGATTGCGAGAGAGCATGGTCCCGTTCTCTGAGTGTCCGAGTTCCGGCGGAACGAACGGGCTTGATCCTGACTCCTTGCGGGCGACTCCAGGTGTGAGTCCCCCGAGACTCCCCGGGCCAACCTGCCAAGAAAGCGGGGCTTCCCGCCACAACCGCGCGAGGGCGTCCCCCCGGGCCCCCCTCCTTGCGAGACGGGGCCCTTGGGATCTGCAGCGACGCGAGAGCCGTCCTGCCTTCTCTCTGGCGCTGCAACGGAGGCTGGACTTCCCTCTAGGAGGCGACCCCCAGAGGTTTCCCTGGGATCTGATACCCGTGTCCACAGGCCGAGCGGAACCCTGAGTCTCCAGAGGCCCGGTCTACGCGGCGAGGGGCCCCCTCCCCGTCGCCCCCGGCCCCTCACTCATCGGTTCGAAAGGGGGGTCCAATCCCCTTTCCTGAATGCCATCGAGCAATCCCACCTACATTCCCTCGCACCTCCCAGAGCGGGACTCTCCGCCTCACTCCTGAGGTTTCGAGAGAAGAGGCCCCAAGGGGCCAGTTCCTCCGGGCCGCAAAGAGACAAAGTGTCCCCGAGGACCCCCATCGGCAGACAAGCGAGTCCAGTTCCCTGGACTGAGGCGTGAGGGGAAGCCCAGCAGCCCCTGGCGATGTCAAAGGAGGCCTGGACTTCTCAGAGGCAACAAGAGAGGGCTCCCCGAGGCCGCCACGCCCCCCGATTCAGAGAGGCCACCCCCCCCGAGCTTCCCCCTAGCGCCCGCGCGAAAAAGCACGCGACCTCTTCGCCCCTGCATTCGAGGGGAAGCCCGATTGCCCTTGGCTGTGACCGGAGACAAAGGCTGAGTCCCCTCGATGTCTCCTACCCTGAGGACTGGGTGGCCCCCACAGGTGCCAGTTATACCTGTCCCCTCATCCCCCGCACCTCCGGGGACCCCCCCGAGGGTCCTAGCTCCATGCCTCATGACGCGGACCCAGGGTGCGCTGCACTGCCTGGCGAACATCCCGGGCTGTTCGGCGAATAAAAAACAACGCCCTCAATGGCGGGCCCTGTGGGCCACGAGGCTGCTCGGGCCCTGCCCCTACCGCGCATCGAGAAAGGAGGCATGGCGACCCCGCAGATGCTGGCTAACGGGGGAGACCGGGCCGGGGTCAGGTACCCGCCGCAACTCGAGTGTGCATGCACCGCACGCAAGTCGAGAACTCACCCCCCGTGAGGGCACGCCCCCATAAGAGCGCGGGACGGAGGCGTGCTTCCACTCCTTGCAGGGCTATGCAGGAGAGCAGATTCCCCAGCACTGCTCATTTCACTCGGCTCCGGCGAAACGGGGTCTTGACTCCCGTTGCGGGCGAGTACTCCAGGTTGTCCCCCCGAGATCCCGGGCCAACCTGCGCCAAGAAAGCGGGGCTTTCCCTGCGGCGTTTGTGTCCCGCCATCAACCGCGAGGTCGCGGCGTTCCCCCGGGCCACCCCCCTCCTTCGTGATCGCGAGCACGGGGCCCTTGGGATCTGCAGCGACGCTGAGACCTATGCAGAGCCTTCGCTCCAGCGAGTCCTGCTCTCTCTCTGGCGCTGCGACAAACGGAGGCTGGGGACTCCCTCTAGGTGCGCCCCCCAGAGGTTCCCTGGGATATACCCGTTGTCCACAGGCGAGTGCTCGGAACCCCTGAGTCTCCAGAGGCGCCGCTCGCGTCGAGGGCCCTCCCCGTTCCCCCTGTCGGTCCTCCAACTCGTTCCTCTCGAAAGGGGTGGTTCCCAATCCCCCTTCCTGAATGCCATCCTGGCAATCCCTACATACATTCCCTGCGCACCTCTCCAGAGCGGGACTCTCGCCTCTCCGCTGACAGGTTCGAGAAGAGAGGCCCCAAGGGGCCAGTTCAGTTCTGCCGCGCAAAGACCAAAGGTCCCCGAGGAACCTACCCATAGGCAAGCGAGTCCAGTTCCCAGTGGACGTGTCATGGACGTGGAGGCGTGAGGCGAGGGAAGGGGGGCCCACAGCAGCCCCTGGAGATGGGCCGAATGTCAACATCAAGAGGCCTGGACTCTCTCAGAGGCACACAAGTGAGAGGCTCCCCGCCGAGGCGCCACACGCCCAACCGATTTCAGAGAGGCCACCCCCCGCAGTCCCCCCCTGCGCCACGCTCGAAAAAGAGCACGACCTTCGCACACCACATGCAACTCGGAGAAGGAGACCCAATATGGCCATCACGGCTGTGATCGCAGGAGAAAAGAGTGCCTGACTGCCCCCCGTGACATCCCTGGAGGCCACACCCCACAGGGGGGTGCCAGTTATACCTGTCCCCTAATCGCCCTCCCCCCTGCCTCCCGGTGGAACCCCCAGGGTCCTAGCTCCATTCCCTGAGACGACGACCCAGGGCGCTGCAAAAAGGCGCTCCTGGCGAATCCCGAGGCTGCTTCGGGGGAGGGCCCCTGTCCACCGGGTCGAAAGCGGAGGCATGGCGAAACCCAGCTGGGCCATGAACGGAGGGAGAACGGGCCGGGTGTTTGTTGGGTTTACCGCCGCAACTCTCGAGAATGGACCGCACCAAGCCGCAAGGTCGTAGAACACCCCCCTGCGAGGCCTCGCGCCCATAAGGAGGAGGAGGAGGCTTGGTTTTCCCTTGCAGGGCATGGAGTGAGCATGCCCCCGGCACCATGTTGCGGCGTTTGTTTTTCCGAACGGGGCTTGACTTCCCTTGCAGGGGGCGACTCCAGGTGGTCCCACGAATTCCCCCCGGGCTCAAATCCTGCCATCAGAAGAGGCTGGGGCTTCGCGCGCACACCGTGCTGAGGGCCGTCCCCCGGGCCCCCTCCTTGCGAGACGGGGGCCCTTGGGATTTCTGCAGCGACTCGAGAGCCGTCCTGCCTTCTCTCTGGCGCGACTGCAAACGGGGAGGCTGGACTCCCTCTAGGCGCCCCCAGAGGGTTCCCTGGGATACCCGTGTCCACAGGCGAGCGGAAACCACTGAGTCTCCAGAGGCCGCTCGCGAGGGGCGCCCCCGTCGCCGTCGGCCCTCCTCTCGAAAGGGGGGTCCAATCCCCTTCCTGAATGCCATCGCAATCCCTACATTTCCCTCGCACCTCCAGAGCGGTGACTCTCCGCCTCTCCTGAGGTTCGAGAAGAGGCCCCAAGGGGCCAGTTCATCGGCCGCAAGACCCCAAAGGTCCCTGGGCCCGAGGAACCCCCATCGGTCAAAGCGAGTCCAGTTCCCTGGACGTGAGGCGAGGGGAAGCCCAGCAGCCCCTGGCGATGTCAAAGGAGGCCTGGACTTCTCAGAGGCAACAAGAGAGGCTCCCCGAGGCGCCAACGCCCCCGATTCAGAGAGGCCACCCCCGCTTTCCTCCCTGCGGAGTTAGCGCGGAAAAGCACGAACCTTCGCCCCTGCATTCGAGGGGAAAGCCCGATTGCCCTTGCTGTGAACCGGAGAGAAAAGGCTGAGTCCCCTCGACTCCCTGGAGGCCACCACCACAGGTGCCAGTTATACTTATCCACCTCCCCCCACTCCGGGGACCTCCCGAGGGTCCAGCTCCATGCCTGACGCGGACCCAGGGCGCTGCAGCGCCTCCTGGCGAATCCCGAGGCTGCTCGGGCCCCTGTCCGCTCGAAATGAGGCATGGCGACCCCAGCTGGGGCTACAACGGGGGAGACGGGCCGGTGGTACCGCCGCCCAACTCGAGAATGCACACCGCCGCAAGTCGAGAACACCCCCGGAGGCCACGCCTTCATAGAGGGAGGAGGCGCTTTTCTCCTTGCCAGGGCATGGAGAGCATGCCCCGGCACCTGTTCCAGGCTCCCGAACGGGGCTTGACTCCTTGCGGGCGACTCTCAGGTGTCCCCCGAGATCCCCGGGCCAACCTGCCAAGAAAGCGGGGCTTCCCGCCACAAAACACGCGAGGGCGTCCCCCGGGCCCCCCTCCTTGCGAGACGGGGGCCCTTGGGATCTGCAGCGACGCGAGAGCCGTCCTGCCTTCTCTCTGGCGCTGCAACGGAGGCTGGACTCCCTCTAGGCGCCCCCAGAGGTTCCCTGGGATACCCGTGTCCACAGGCGAGCGGAAACCCTGAGTCTCCAGAGGCCGCTCGCGAGGGGCCCCCCCGTCGCCGTCGGCCCCCCGTCCTCTCGAAAGGGGGGTCCAATCCCCTTCCTGAAATGCCATCGCAATCCCTACATTCCCTCGCACCTCCAGAGCGGGACTCTCGCCTCTCCTGAGGTTCGAGAAGAGGCCCCAAGGGGCCAGTTCCGGCCGCAAGACCAAAGGTCCCCGAGGAACCCCCCATCGTCAAGCGAGTCCAGTTCCCTGGACGTGAGGCGAGGGGAAGCCCAGCAGCCCCTGGCGATGTCAAAGGAGGCCTGGACTTCTCAGAGGCAACAAGAGAGGCTCCCCGAGGCGCCACGCCCCCCGATTCAGAGAGGCCACCCCCGCTTCCCCCTGCGCCGCGCGGAAAAGCACGACCTTCGCCCCTGCATTCGAGGGGAAGCCTTGATTGCCCTTGGCTGTGACCGGAGAGAAAGGCTGAGTCCCCTCGACTACTCCCTGGAGGCCCACCCCACAGGTGCCAGTTATACCCCTGTTCCCCTCCCCCCCTCCGGGGAACCCCCCCGAGGGTCCTAGCTCCATGCCTGACGCGGACCCAGGGCGCTGCAGCGCCTCCTGGCGAATCCCGAGGCTGCTCGGGCCCCTGTTCGCTCGAAAGGAGGCATGGCGACCCCGCTGGGCTAACGGGGGAGACGGGCCGGGGTACCCGCCGCAACTCGAGAAATGCACCGCCGCAAGTCGAGAACACCCCCGTGAGGCCCCACGCCCATAGAGGGAGGAGGCGCTTTTCCCCTTGCAGGGCATGGAGAGCATGCCCCGGCACCTGTTCCGGGCTCCGAACGGGGCTTGACTCCTTGCGGGCGACTCCAGGTGTCCCCCGAGATCCCCGGGCCAACCTGCCAAGAAAGCGGGGCTTCCCCCGCCACACCGCGAGGGCGTCCCCCGGGCCCCCCTCCTTGCGAGACGGGGGCCCTTGGGATCTGCAGCGACGCTTGGGAGAGCCGTCCTGCCTTCTCTCTGGCGCTGCAACGGTGGCTGGACTCCCTCTAGGCGCCCCCAGAGGTTCCCTGGGATACCCGTTCCACAGGCGAGCGGAAACCTGAGTCTCCAGAGGCCGCTCGCGAGGGGCCCCCCGTCGCCGTCGGCCCCTCCTCTCGAAAGGGGGGTCCAATCCCCTTCCTGAATGCCATCGCAATCCCTACATTCCCTCGCACCTCCAGAGCGGGACTCTCGCCTCTCCTGAGGTTCGAGAAGAGGCCCCAAGGGGCCAGTTCCGGCCGCAAGACCAAAGGTCCCCGAGGAACCCCCATCGGCAAGCGAGTCCAGTTCCCTGGACGTGAGGCGAGGGGAAGCCCAGCAGCCCCTGGCGATGTCAAAGGAGGCCTGGACTTCTCAGAGGCAACAAGAGAGGCTCCCCGAGGCGCCACGCCCCCGATTCAGAGAGGCCACCCCCGCTTCCCCCTGCGCCGCGCGGAAAAGCACGACCTTCGCCCCTGCATTCGAGGGGAAGCCCGATTGCCCTTGGCTGTGACCGGAGAGAAAGGCTGAGTCCCCTCGACTCCCTGGAGGCCACCCCACAGGTGCCAGTTATACCTGTCCCCTCCCCCCCTCCGGGGACCCCCGAGGGTCCTAGCTCCATGCCTGACGCGGACCCAGGGCGCTGCAGCGCCTCCTGGCGAATCCCGAGGCTGCTCGGGCCCCTGTTCGCTCGAAAGGAGGCATGGCGACCCCGCTGGGCTAACGGGGGAGACGGGCCGGGGTACCCGCCGCAACTCGAGAATGCACCGCCGCAAGTCGAGAACACCCCCGTGAGGCCACGCCCATAGAGGGAGGAGGCGCTTTTCCCTTGCAGGGCATGGAGAGCATGCCCCGGCACCTGTTCCGGCTCCGAACGGGGCTTGACTCCTTGCGGGCGACTCCAGGTGTCCCCCGAGATCCCCGGGCCAACCTGCCAAGAAAGCGGGGCTTCCCGCCACACCGCGAGGGCGTCCCCCGGGCCCCCCTCCTTGCGAGACGGGGCCCTTGGGATCTGCAGCGACGCGAGAGCCGTCCTGCCTTCTCTCTGGCGCTGCAACGGAGGCTGGACTCCCTCTAGGCGCCCCCAGAGGTTCCCTGGGATACCCGTGTCCACAGGCGAGCGGAACCCTGAGTCTCCAGAGGCCGCTCGCGAGGGGCCCCCCCGTTGCCGTCGGCCCCTCCTCTCGAAAGGGGGGTCCAATCCCCTTCCTGAATGCCATCGCAATCCCTACATTCCCTCGCACCTCCAGAGCGGGACTCTCGCCTCTCCTGAGGTTCGAGAAGAGGCCCCAAGGGGCCAGTTCCGGCCGCAAGACCAAAGGTCCCCGAGGAACCCCCATCGGCAAGCGAGTCCAGTTCCCTGGACGTGAGGCGAGGGGGAAGCCCAGCAGCCCCTGTCGATGTCAAAGGAGGCCTGGACTTCTCAGAGGCAACAAGAGAGGCTCCCCGAGGCGCCACGCCCCCGATTCAGAGAGGCCACCCCCGCTTCCCCCTGCGCCGCGCGGAAAAGCACGACCTTCGCCCCTGCATAGCGAGTCCAGTTCCCTGGACGTGAGGCGAGGGGAAGCCCAGCAGCCCCTGGCGATGTCAAAGGAGGCCTGGACTTCTCAGAGGCAACAAGAGAGGCTCCCCGAGGCGCCACGCCCCCGATTCAGAGAGGCCACCCCCGCTTCCCCCTGCGCCGCGCGGAAAAGCACGACCTTCGCCCCTGCATTCGAGGGGAAGCCCGATTGCCCTTGGCTGTGACCGGAGAGAAAGGCTGAGTCCCCTCGACTCCCTGGAGGCCACCCCACAGGTGCCAGTTATACCTGTCCCCTCCCCCCCTCCGGGGACCCCCGAGGGTCCTAGCTCCATGCCTGACGCGGACCCAGGGCGCTGCAGCGCCTCCTGGCGAATCCCGAGGCTGCTCGGGCCCCTGTCCGCTCGAAAGGAGGCATGGCGACCCCGCTGGGCTAACGGGGGAGACGGGCCGGGGTACCCGCCGCAACTCGAGAATGCACCGCCGCAAGTCGAGAACACCCCCGTGAGGCCACGCCCATAGAGGGAGGAGGCGCTTTTCCCTTGCAGGGCATGGAGAGCATGCCCCGGCACCTGTTCCGGCTCCGAACGGGGCTTGACTCCTTGCGGGCGACTCCAGGTGTCCCCCGAGATCCCCGGGCCAACCTGCCAAGAAAGCGGGGCTTCCCGCCACACCGCGATGGCGTCCCCCCGGGCCCCCCTCCTTGCGAGACGGGGCCCTTGGGATCTGCAGCGACGCGAGAGCCGTCCTGCCTTCTCTCTGGCGCTGCAACGGAGGCTGGACTCCCTCTAGGCGCCCCCAGAGGTTCCCTGGGATACCCGTGTCCACAGGCGAGCGGAACCCTGAGTCTCCAGAGGCCGCTCGCGAGGGGCCCCCCCGTTGCCGTCGGCCCCTCCTCTCGAAAGGGGGGTCCAATCCCCTTCCTGAATGCCATCGCAATCCCTACATTCCCTCGCACCTCCAGAGCGGGACTCTCGCCTCTCCTGAGGTTCGAGAAGAGGCCCCAAGGGGCCAGTTCCGGCCGCAAGACCAAAGGTCCCCGAGGAACCCCCATCGGCAAGCGAGTCCAGTTCCCTGGACGTGAGGCGAGGGGAAGCCCAGCAGCCCCTGGCGATGTCAAAGGAGGCCTGGACTTCTCAGAGGCAACAAGAGAGGCTCCCCGAGGCGCCACGCCCCCGATTCAGAGAGGCCACCCCCGCTTCCCCCTGCGCCGCGCGGAAAAGCACGACCTTCGCCCCTGCATTCGAGGGGAAGCCCGATTGCCCTTGGCTGTGACCGGAGAGAAAAGGCTGAGTCCCCCTCGACTCCCTGGAGGCCACCCCACAGGTGCCAGTTATACCTGTCCCCTCCCCCCCTCCGGGGACCCCCGAGGGTCCTAGCTCCATGCCTGACGCGGACCCAGGGCGCTGCAGCGCCTCCTGGCGAATCCCGAGGCTGCTCGGGCCCCTGTCCGCTCGAAAGGAGGCATGGCGACCCCGCTGGGCTAACGGGGGAGACGGGCCGGGGTACCCGCCGCAACTCGAGAATGCACCGCCGCAAGTCGAGAACACCCCCGTGAGGCCACGCCCATAGAGGGAGGAGGCGCTTTTCCCTTGCAGGGCATGGAGAGCATGCCCCGGCACCTGTTCCGGCTCCGAACGGGGCTTGACTCCTTGCGGGCGACTCCAGGTGTCCCCCGAGATCCCCGGGCCAACCTGCCAAGAAAGCGGGGCTTCCCGCCACACGCGAGGGCGTCCCCCGGGCCCCCCTCCTTGCGAGACGGGGCCCTTGGGATCTGCAGCGACGCGAGAGCCGTCCTGCCTTCTCTCTGGCGCTGCAACGGAGGCTGGACTCCCTCTAGGCGCCCCCAGAGGTTCCCTGGGATACCCGTGTCCACAGGCGAGCGGAACCCTGAGTCTCCAGAGGCCGCTCGCGAGGGGCCCCCCGTCGCCGTCGGCCCCTCCTCTCGAAAGGGGGGTCCAATCCCCTTCCTGAATGCCATCGCAATCCCTACATTCCCTCGCACCTCCAGAGCGGGACTCTCGCCTCTCCTGAGGTTCGAGAAGAGGCCCCAAGGGGCCAGTTCCGGCCGCAAGACCAAAGGTCCCCCGAGGAACCCCCATCGGCAAGCGAGTCCAGTTCCCTGGACGTGAGGCGAGGGGAAGCCCAGCAGCCCCTGGCGATGTCAAAGGAGGCCTGGACTTCTCAGAGGCAACAAGAGAGGCTCCCCGAGGCGCCACGCCCCCGATTCAGAGAGGCCACCCCCGCTTCCCCCTGCGCCGCGCGGGAAAAGCACGACCTTCGCCCCTGCATTCGAGGGGGAAGCCCGATTGCCCTTGGCTGTGACCGGAGAGAAAGGCTGAGTCCCCTCGACTCCCTGGAGGCCACCCCACAGGTGCCAGTTATACCTGTCCCCTCCCCCCCTCCGGGGACCCCCGAGGGTCCTAGCTCCATGCCTGACGCGGACCCAGGGCGCTGCAGCGCCTCCTGGCGAATCCCGAGGCTGCTCGGGCCCCTGTCCGCTCGAAAGGAGGCATGGCGACCCCGCTGGGCTAACGGGGGAGACGGGCCGGGGTACCCGCCGCAACTCGAGAATGCACCGCCGCAAGTCGAGAACACCCCCGTGAGGCCACGCCCATAGAGGGAGGAGGCGCTTTTCCCTTGCAGGGCATGGAGAGCATGCCCCGGCACCTGTTCCGCCTCCGAACGGGGCTTGACTCCTTGCGGGCGACTCCAGGTGTCCCCCGAGATCCCCGGGCCAACCTGCCAAGAAAGCGGGGCTTCCCGCCACACCGCGAGGGCGTCCCCCGGGCCCCCCTCCTTGCGAGACGGGGCCCTTGGGATCTGCAGCGACGCGAGAGCCGTCCTGCCTTCCCTCTGGCGCTGCAACGGAGGCTGGACTCCCTCTAGGCGCCCCCAGAGGTTTCCCTGGGATAACCCGTGTCCACAGGCGAGCGGAACCCTGAGTCTCCAGAGGCCGCTCGCGAGGGGCCCCCCGTCGCCGTCGGCCCCTCCTCTCGAAAGGGGGGTCCAAATCCCCTTCCTGAATGCCATCGCAATCCCTACATTCCCTCGCACCTCCAGAGCGGGACTCTCGCCTCTCCTGAGGTTCGAGAAGAGGCCCCAAGGGGCCAGTTTCCGGCCGCAAGACCAAAGGTCCCCGAGGAACCCCCATCGGCAAGCGAGTCCAGTTCCCTGGACGTGAGGCGAGGGGAAGCCCAGCAGCCCCTGGCGATGTCAAAGGAGGCCTGGAACTTCTCAGAGGCAACAAGAGAGGCTCCCCCGAGGCGCCACGCCCCCGATTCAGAGAGGCCACCCCCGCTTCCCCCTGCGACCGCGCGGAAAAGCACGACCTTCGCCCCTGCATTCGAGGGGAAAGCCCGATTTGCCCTTTGGCTGTGACCGGAGAGAAAGGCTGAGTCCCCTGACGAGTCCCTGGAGGCCACCCCACAGGTGCCAGTTTATACCTGTCCCCTCCCCCCCTCCGGGGACCCCACCAGCAAGGGTAACTAGCTCCATGCCTGACGCGGACCCTAGGGCGCTGCAGCGCCTCTCCTAGGCGAAATCCGAGGCTGCTCTGGGCCCCTGTCAAACCCGCTCGAATACGGAGGCATGGCTCGACCCCGCTGGGCTAACGGGGGGAGACGGGCTGGGGTACCGCCGCATCTCGAGAATGCACCGCCGCAAGTCGAGAACACCCCCGTGAGGCCACGCCCTTAGCGGGAGGAGGCGCTTTTCCCTTGCAGGGCATGGAGAGCATTGCCCCGGCACCTGTTCCGGACTTCCGAACGGCGCGTGATCCTTGCGGGCGACTCCAGGTGTCCCCCGAGATCCCGGGGCCAACCTGCCAAGAAATGCGGGGCTTCCCGCCACACCGCTGAGGGGCGTCCCCCGGGCCCCCATCCTTGCGAGACGGGGCCCTTGGGATCTGCCGCGTACGCGAGAGCCGTCCTGTTCTTCTCTCTGGCGCTAGCAAACGGAGGTGGACTCCTCTAGGCGCCCCCAGAGGGTTCCCTGGGATACCCGTGTCCACAGGCTGAGCGGAACCCTGAGTCTCCATGAGGCCGCTCGCGACGGGGACCCCCGTCGCCGTCGGCCCCTCTCCTCTCGAAAGGGGGGTTCCAATCCCCTTCCTGAATGCCATCAGCAATCCCTACATTCCCTCGCACCTCCAGAGCGGGACTCTCGCCTTCTCCTGAGGTTTCTGAGAATGAGGCCCAAGGGGCCAGTTCGGGGCCGCAAGGACCAAAGGTCCCCCGAGGAACCCCCATCGGCAAGAGCGAGTCCAGTTTTCCCTGGACGTGAGGCGAGGGGAAGCCAAGCAGCCCCTGGCGGATGTCAAAGGAGGCCTGGATCTTCTCAGAGGCACAAGAGAGGCTCCCTGAGGCGCCACGCCCCCGATTCAGAGAGGGGCCACCCCCGCTTCCCCCTGCGCCGCGCGGAGAAAGAAAAGCACGACCTTCGCCCCTGCATTCGAGGGGAAGCCCGATTGCCCTTGGCTGTGGACCGGGAGAGAGGAAGGCTGAGTCCCCTCGACTCCATGGAGGCCCACCCCACAGGTGCCAGTTATACCTGTCCCCTCCCCCCATCCGGGGAACCCCGAGGGGTCCTAGCTCCATGCCTGACGCGGACCAAGGGCGCTGCAGCGCCTCCTGGCGAATCCCGAGGCTGCTCGGGGCCCCTGTCCCGCTCGAAAGGAGGCATGGCGACCCCGCTGGGCTAACGGGGGAGACGGGGCCGGGGTACCCGCCGCAACTCGAGATGCACCGCCGCAAGTCGAGAACACCCCCGTGAGGCCACGCCCATAGAGGGGGGAGGAGCTTTTTTCCCTTGCAGGGCATGGAGAGCATGCCCCGGCACCTGTTCCGGCTCCGAACGGGGCTTTGACTCCTTGCGGGCGACTCCAGGTGTCCCCCGAGATCCCCGGGCCAAACCTGCACAAGAATGCGGGGCTTCCCGCCACACCGCGAGGGCGTCCCCCGGGCCCCCTCCTTGCGAGACGGGGCCCTTGGGATCTGCAGCGGACGCGAAGAGCCGTCCTGCCTTCTCTCTGGCGCTGCAACGGATGGCTGGACTCCCTCTAGGCGCCCCAGAGAGTCGTCCCTGGGATACCAGTGTCCACAGGCGAGCGGAACCCTGAGTCTCCAGAGGCCGCTTCGCGGATGGGGCCCCCCGTCGCCGTCGGCCCCTCCTCTCGAAAGGGGGGGGTCCAATCCCCCTTCCTGAATGCCATCGCAATCCTACATTCCCTCGCACCTCCTAGAGCGGGACTCTCGCCTCTCCTGAGGTTCGGAGAAGAGAGGCCCCAAGGGGCCAGTTTCGGCCGCGAAGACCAAAGGTCCCCGAGGAACCCCCATCGGCCAAAGCGAGTCCAGTTCCCTGGACGTGAGGCCGAGGTGGAAGCCCAGCAGCCCGCTGGCTGATGTCAAAGGAGGCCTGGACTTCTCAGAGGCAACAAGAGAGGCTCCCCGAGGCGCCACGCCCCCGATTCAGAGAGTGCCACCCGCCCGACGTTCCCCCTGCGCTCAGCAGCGGAACTAAAGCACGCACCTTCGCCCCTGCATTTCGAGGGGGGAAGCCCGATTGCCCTTGGCTGGATGTGACGGAGAGAGAATGCTGAGTCCCTCGACTCCCTGGATGGCCACCCCACAGGGGCCAGTTATTCCTGTCACCCTACCCCCTCCCGGGACCCCCAAGGGTCCTAAGCTCCATGCCTGACTGGGAACCCAGGGCGCTGCAGCGCCATCCTGGACGAATCCCGAGGCTGCTCGGGCCCCTGTCCGACTCGAAAAGGAGGCATGGCGACCCGCTGGGCTAACGGGGGAGACGGGCCGGGGTACCCCGCCGCAACTCGAGAATGCACCGCTGCCGAGTCGAGAACACCCCGTGTGAGGCCACGCCCATAGAGGGAGGAGGCGGCTTTTCCCTTGCAAAACATGGAGAGCATAGCCCCGTGGCACGTTGTCCGGCTGGCCGAAACGGCGCTTGACTCCTTGCGGAGCGACATCCAGGTGTCCCCCGAGATCCCCCCAACATTTGGGCCAACCTGCCAAGAATGCGGGGCTTCCCGCACAACGACCGCGAGGGCGTCCCCCGGGCCCCCTCCTTGCGAGACGGGGGCCCTGGGGATCTGCAGCGACGCGAGAGCAGTCCTGCCTTCTCTCTCTGGCGCTGGGCAACCGAGGCTGGACTCCCTCTAGGCGCCCCCAGAGGTTTTCCTGGGATACCCGTTGTCCTCAGGCAGAGCGGAACCCTCTGAGTCTCCAAGGAGGACCGCATCGCGAGGGGCCCCCCGTCGCGCCGGCCCCTCCTCTCGAAAGGGGGGGTCCAATCCCCTTCCTGAATGCCATCGCAATTCCCTACATTCCCTCCGCACAACTCCAGAGCGGGAGCTCATCGCCTCTCCTGAGGTTCGAGAAGATGGGGCCCAAGGGGCCAGTTCCTGGCCGCAAGACCAACAGGTCCCCGAGGAACCCCCCATCGGCAAGCGCGAGGCCAGTTCCCCTGGACGTGAGTGGCAGAGGGGAAGCCCTGCAGCCCCCTGGCGATGTCAAAGGAGGCCTGGACGACTCTCCAGAGGCAACAAGAGAGGCTCCGCGACGAGGCGCCCACGGCCCCCGATTCAGAGAGGCAACCCCCGCTTCCCCCTGCGCCACGCAGATATACATGAGAACGACAGTAGCCCCTGCATTCGTGGGGGAAGCCCCCCCCGAGTGCCCTTGGGTGTGACCGGAGAGGATTGGTTCGAGTCTCCCCGGCAGAACTCACCCTGGAGGCCAACCTCAACCAAAGCCCAGTTTTACCTGTCGCCTACCCACCAGCCTGGACCCCGCTGGGTCCGAGCTCCATGCTCACCTGGAACCAGGCCCCCTGCAGCGCCTCCTGGCGAATGCCGAGTACGGCTCGTGGCCTTGTCAGCTCGAAAGAAAGGACATTACGACCCCGCGGGGCTACACGGCGGAGAGGGCCCGGGGTAAACCCGGCCGAGCACTCATAAAACAATAAAATGAATAAAGGCCCGCGCCGCAACTCAAGAACACCACCCGTGGAGGCTCACGCCCATTAAGGGAGGAGGCGCTTTTTACCCTGTCAGGGCATAGGAGGAGCCATTGCCCCGGCACCGTGTTCCGGCGACCGAACATGGGCTGAGGATCCGTTCGGGCGGACTCCCGGTGCCCCCAGAGATCCAGTGGGCCCACGCTGCACAAGAATAGTCGCGGTTTCCCGCCAAATCACGCAGGCCGTACCTACGGCCCCACTACTTCGGAGGAAGGGGCCCTGTGGGATATGCAGCGACGCTAGGATGCCGCGCTGGCATGCTCTCCTGGCGCTGCCAATGGAGGCTGGGACTCCACTAGCAGCGCCGCCGAGTAGGGTTCCATGTAATACCCTCTTCCACAGTGCGAAGCGGTAAACACTTGTAGTCTCTCCGAGCCTGCTTCTCGTGGGGCACCCCGTCGCCTGTCGCCACCACTCCCTCTAATGGCGGGGTCCAATCCTCCCTGACCAGTCATGCCATCGAAATCCCTACTTTTCGCCTCGCATCCTCCTAAGTGGGATCTCTCGCATCTTCCTGTGATCAAAGTAAGATGCCCCAAGGGCCAGTGCCGGCCGCAAGACTCAAAAGGTCCCCGAGGAACTTCCCGATCGGCAAGGACAGAGTTCAGTTCCTCTAGGACGCGAGGGCGAGGGGAAAGCCCAGCATGCCCCTGGCGATGTCAAAGGAGCGCTGGACTTCTCAGCAGGCATAGCAAGGAGAGGACTCCGCCTGGCAGCACGCCATACCGATTCAAGACCGAGGGCAACCCCGCGTCTTCCACTGCGCACGCAGCGGCAAAAGCATCGACCTTTCGCCCCTGCATCGCGAGGGCGAAAGCTCCAAAACCGATTAGCCTCTATGCTGTGATACGGTCAGAGAAAGGCCAGAGTCCCATACTCGATACTCCACTGTGAAGGCCACCACAACAGTGGTGCGCAGATTCGTATACCTGTCCTCCCCTCCCTGCGGGGAACCCCGAAGGACCTAGGGCTCCAGCTGAGCCGCGGACCCTTGGCGCTGCAGCGCTCCTGGCGAATCCCGAGGCTGATCGGGACCCTGTCCGCTCGAATGGAGGCATGGCGACCCCGCTGGGCTGCAACGGGGCGAGAGGGCCGGGGTTTGGTACCGCGCAAAACTCGAGGGGATGCACTGTCCGCAAGTCGAGAACACCCACTGAGGCCTAGCCCATAGAGGGATGGAGGCGCTTTTTTGCAGGGCATGGAGAGCATGCCCGGCACCTGTTCCGGCTTCGAAAGAGGAGCTTGACTCCCTTGCGGGCGGACTCCAGGTGTCCCCCGAGGGTAGGCAACGGGGGACACTTGTTAACTGTGCGCTAATCACTTCACAAGTATTAATGTCGAAGGATCAGCTGTACCCGCCACTCCGCAAGAACTTGGAAGGCACGTGTGTACGATCAGCCCGTAGATTAAGTTCTGATTTCGACAATAATTCACTCTAGAGCCAACATCTACTCCTACCATTGGCGCAGTGATCGTTCTATCATCAGCATAATTGACAAAGCACCTGAGGCCGCTCGCGAGGGGCCCCCCGTCGCCGTCGGCCCCTCCTCTCGAAAGGGGGGTCCAATCCCCTTCCTGAATGCCATCGCAATCCCTACATTCCCTCGCACCTCCAGAGCGGGACTCTCGCCTCTCCTGAGGTTCGAGAAGAGGCCCCAAGGGGCCAGTTCCGGCCGCAAGACCAAAGGTCCCCGAGAAACCCCCATCGGCAAGCGAGTCCAGTTCCCTGGACGTGAGGCGAGGGGAAGCCCAGCAGCCCCTGGCGATGTCAAAGGAGGCCTGGACTTCTCAGAGGCAACAAGAGAGGCTCCCCGAGGCGCCACGCCCCCGATTCAGAGAGGCCACCCCCGCTTCCCCCTGCGCCGCGCGGAAAAGCACGACCTTCGCCCCTGCATTCGAGGGGAAGCCCGATTGCCCTTGGCTGTGACCGGAGAGAAAGGCTGAGTCCCCTCGACTCCCTGGAGGCCACCCCACAGGTGCCAGTTATACCTGTCCCCTCCCCCCCTCCGGGGACCCCCGAGGGTCCTAGCTCCATGCCTGACGCGGACCCAGGGCGCTGCAGCGCCTCCTGGCGAATCCCGAGGCTGCTCGGGCCCCTGTCCGCTCGAAAGGAGGCATGGCGACCCCGCTGGGCTAACGGGGGAGACGGGCCGGGGTACCTGCCGCAACTCGAGAATGCACCGCCGCAAGTCGAGAACACCCCCGTGAGGCCACGCCCATAGAGGGAGGAGGCGCTTTTCCCTTGCAGGGCATGGAGAGCATGCCCCGGCACATGTTCCGGCTCCGAACGGGGCTTGACTCCTTGCGGGCGACTCCAGGTGTCCCCCGAGATCCCCGGGCCAACCTGCCAAGAAAGCGGGGCTTCCCGCCACACCGCGAGGGCGTCCCCCGGGCCCCCCTCCTTGCGAGACGGGGCCCTTGGGATCTGCAGCGACGCGAGAGCCGTCCTGCCTTCTCTCTGGCGCTGCAACGGAGGCTGGACTCCCTCTAGGCGCCCCCAGAGGGTTCCCTGGGATACCCGTGTCCACAGGCGAGCGGAACCCTGAGTCTCCAGAGGCCGCTCGCGAGGGGCCCCCCGTCGCCGTCGGCCCCCCTCCTCTCGAAAGGGGGTCCAATCCCCTTCCTGAATGCCATCGCAATCCCTACATTCCCTCGCACCTCCAGAGCGGGACTCTCGCCTCTCCTGAGGTTCGAGAAGAGGCCCCAAAGGGCCAGTTCCCACGCAAGACCAAAGGTCCCCGAGGAACCCCCATCGGCAAGCGAGTCCAGTTCCCTGGACGTGAGGCGAGGGGAAGCCCAGCAGCCCCTGGCGATGTCAAAGGAGGCCTGGACTTCTCAGAGGCAACAAGAGAGGCTCCCCGAGGCGCCACGCCCCCGATTCAGAGAGGCCACCCCCGCTTCCCCCTGCGCCGCGCGGAAAAAAGCACGACCTTCGCCCCTGCATTCGAGGGGAAGCCCGATTGCCCTTGGCTGTGACCGGAGAGAAAGGCTGAGTCCCCTCGACTCCCTGGAGGCCACCCCACAGGTGCCAGTTATACCTGTCCCCTCCCCCCTCCGGGACCCCCGAGGGTCCTAGCTCCATGCCTGACGCGGACCCAGGGCGCTGCAGCGCCTCCTGGCGAATCCCGAGGCTGCTCGGGCCCCTGTCCGCTCGAAAGGAGGCATGGCGACCCCGCTGGGCTAACGGGGGGAGACGGGCCGGGGTACCCGCCGCAACTCGAGAATGCACCACCGCAAGTCGAGAACACCCCCGTGTGAGGCCACGCCCATAGAGGGAGGAGGCGCTTTTCCCTTGCAGGGCATGGAGAGCATTATGCCCCGGCACCTGTTCCGGCTCCGAACGGGGCTTGACTCCTTGCGGGCCCGTCGACTCCAGGTGTCCCCCGAGATCCCCGGGCCCAAACCTGCCAAGAAAGCGGGGCTTCCCGCCACACCGCGAGGGCGTCCCCCGGGCCCCCCCTTCCCTTGCGAGACGGGGCCCTTGGGTTCTGCAGCGACGCGAG
>JAGTYA010000682.1:0-19964 GCA_024291935.2 Okapia johnstoni | reverse complement strand
GACTCCAGGTGTCCCCCGAGATCCACCTAGCCGGCCAACCTGCCAAGAAAGCGGGGCTTCCCTTGTCCACGACCCCCGCGAGGCGTTTCGCCGGGCGCCCCCCTCCTTGCGAGACGGGGCCCCCTTGGGGATCTTGCAGCGACGCGAAGAGCCGTCCTGCCCTTCTCTCTGGCGCTGCAAACGGAGGCTGGACGCCCATCCGATCCCTTACATTCCCTACGTCACCCTCAGATGAGCGGGACTCCTCTGCCTCTCCTGAGTGTTCGAGAGAAGAGGGGCGCCATGAGGGCCGATTGTTCCGGGCCTTAGCAAGACCAAAGGTCCCCCTAGGAACCGCCCTTCCCATCCGGGCAAGCGAGTCCAGTTCCCTGGGACGTGAGGCGAGGGGGTGAGCCCAGCAGCCCCTGGATCGATGTCACAAATGAGTTTGGCCTGGACTTACTCAGTAGGCCAACAAGAGAGGCTGCCCCGAGGCGCCACGCCCCCGATTCAGAGAGGCCACCCCCCCCCGCACTCCCCGCTTTCTTCCCCGCGCTAATAGCGAAAAAGCGCGGAGAGCACGACCTTCGCGCCCCTGCATTCCGAGGGGAAGAGCCCAGATTGCCCTTGGCTGTGAACTCCGTGTAGATGAAAGGCTGATCCCCCTCGACTCTGGTATCCTGGAGGGCCCACGCAAGGATGCCACATGTGCCCTATTAGATACCTGTCCCCTCCCCCGCCTCTCGGGACTTCCCCCGAGGTCCCCCATTAGTCTCCATGCCTGACGCGGACCCAGGGCGCTGATGCAGGCGCCTCCTGGCGAATCCCGAGGCCCTGCTCGGCGCCTCATGCTTCGCCCTCGTAAGGAGGCAGTTGGGACGACACGCTGGCGGGCGTCGAGGTGGATGAATCAATACTACAGAGCCGGGCTTGAGGTACCCCTGCGACGCCAGAGCGTCCTGCCTTCTCCACTGGCCGCTGATTACTGGAAACGGAGCGCCGGATACTTTTCCTCTCTAGCTCGCCCACACTATAGAGTTTTCCTGGGATGCCCGTTTCCACAGGCAGAGGGAACCCTGAGGTCTCCAGAGGCCGACTCGGGGGCCCCCCCGTCGCCGTCCGGAACTCCGCCTCGAAAGGGGAGGTCCAATTCCCCTGTACTGAATGACCATCGCAATCCCTACAATTCCCGGGAAAATGTGCGGGGCAGGTGCTCCCTAGACGCTCTGTGGGAACCTCTCGCAGGTCCCTGAGGAACTAGAAGGGCTCCCGGGGGGGCCATCGTTGGGGGGGCAGGACCCAAAGGCGACTCCTGCTAGGAACCCCCATCGTAGCAAGCGAAGTCCATCCCTTTGGACTGAGGCCCCCCCCGGCCCCCAAGCCCAGCATCCCCTGCGATGCTCAAAGGATGGCCTGGACTTCTCAGAGGCAACAATAAAAAAGACCTCCCCGTTGCGCCAACTGCCCCTATTGAGAGTGCCCACCCCTCCGCTTCCCCCACCACCTTGAACGCCGCCGCGGAAAAGCACGACCTTCGCCCCTGCATTCGAGGGGAAGCCCCCGATTGCCCTGCTCTTGACCGGAGAGAAAAGGCCTGAGTCCCCCTCGATCCCTGGTAGGCCACCCCACAGGTGCCCAGTTATACCCTGTCCCCTCCCCCCCCCTCCAGGACCCCCCCCCAGGGTCCTAGCTCCATGCCTGACGCGCCTCCCCCGGGTCGCTGCAGTGCGCCTCCCTGCGAATATCCGAGGCCGCTCCTGCCTTCTCCCTGTCCGCTCCCAAGGCAAGGCTATGGCGGACACCCCGCTGGGCTCCTCGGGTGGAGACGGGCCGGGTACCCCGCCGCAACTCGTAAGCAATGTCCCCGCGCGCAAGTCGAGAACACCCCCGTGAGGCCACGCCCAAAGAGGGAGGAGGCGCTTTTCCCCCTTGCAGGGCATTGAGAGCATGCCCCAACCTGTTCCTCGGGGCGCCGAACGGGGCTTGACTCCTTGCGCGGCCGACTCCAGGTGTCCCCCGAGATCCCCGGGCCAACCTGCAAGAAAGTCGGGGCTTCCCCACTATCACATTCCGCGAGGGCGGGAGTTTCCGAGCCCCCCTCCTTGGCGAGACGGGGCCCTTTGGTGCCTTGGGTCAGCACGTGACGAGAGCCGTCCTTGCCTTCTCTCTGGCGCTGCAAACGGCTGCACTCCCCCTAAGACTCCCCCCAGAGGTTCCCTGGGATATTACCGTCTGGGATACCTAAGTGGTCCACCGGAACCCCTGATGTCTTCCAGACTCCAGAGGTCTTCGCGGAGAACCCCCGTCCCTCTCTCCAGTCGAGGCCCCCTTCCCCTCAGGGAAAAGTGGGGTCCCACATCCCTTCCTGAATGCCATCGGCAATCCCTACATTCCCTCGCACCTCCCAGAGCGGAACTCATCCTCTCTCCTGAGGTTCGAGAAAGGCCCCAAGGGCGCCAGTATATCCGGCCGCAAGACCAAAGCCGTTCCCCGAGGAACCTTCCCATCGGTCAACAGCGAGTCCAGTTCCCTGGACGTGAGGCGCGAGGGATAGCCCAGCACCCCCTGGCCGATGTCAAAGGGAGGCCTGGAACTTCTCAGAGGCAAACAAGAGAGGTCTCCCCGAGGCGCCACGCCCCCAGATTCAGACCGAGGCAGGCCACCCCCCCTGCTTCCCCCTGCGCCGCGCGGAAAAGCGTAGCGACCTCCTTCGCCCCTGCATTCGAGGGGAAGCCCGATTGCCCTTGGCTGTGAACCGAGTGAGAGAAAGAAACAGTTCTGCCTGTCCCTCCCCTAATACTCCATGGAGGCCACCCCACAGGTGCCAGTTATACCTGTCCCCTCCCCCCCTCCGGGGACCCCCGAGGGGTCCTAGCTCCATGCCTGACGCGGAACCCAGGGAGCTAATCAGCGCCTCCTGGCGAATCCCGAGGCTGCTTCAGGGCCCCTGTTCCGCTCGAAGAGGAGGCATGGCGACCCCGCTGGGCTAACGGGGGAGACGGGCCGGTGAGGTACCCGCCGCAACTCGAGAATTGCAATCCACAGCCGCAAGTCGAGAAACACCCCCGTGAGGCCACGCCCATAGGGAGGGACGGAGGCCGCGCTTTTCCCTTTGCAGGGCATGGAGAGCATCGATGCCCCGGCACCTCGCCTGGCCTGAGAGAACGAACAGGCGGGCTTGAACTCCATTGTGGGCGACTCCAGGTGTGTCCCCCAAAGAGAGATCCCCGGGCCAACCTGCCAAGAAGGCGGGGCTTCCCGCCACAACGCAAGGTGCGCGGCGGTTTACTCAGGCTCGTCTTTTCCCCTTTCCCACCCGGGCCCCTCCTTGCGAGACGGGCCCTTTGGGATCTGCAGCGACTCAGAGAGCCGTCCTGCCTTCTCTCTGGCGCTGCCAACGCTGGCTGAGACTACTCCCTCTAGAGGCCTTTTAGGCGCCCCCAGAGGTTCCCTGGGATAACCCGTGTCCTCAGGCGTGCGACCGGAGACCCACAGGCGAGGCTAGTGCTCCAGAATTCTACAGAGGGCCAGCCGCTCGCGGCGGCCCCCCGTCGCCGTCGCGTCCCTCCTCCTCAGATCGAAAGGGGGGTCCAAACCCAATCCCTTCCTGAATGCCATCGCGCAAACTCCCTACGCATTTCCGCCCTGCGACACCTCCCAGAGCGGGACTCTGAACCTCTCACGCTCTCCTCCGTCAGGTTCAGTTATTCAGAAGAGCCCCCAAGGGGCCCAGTTTCCGGCCGCAAGATCAGGACAAAGGTCCCCCTCGCGGAGGAACCCCCATCGAGGCCAAGTACAGTCGCAGTTCAGTTTGCCCACTGGACATCCGCGGCGCACGAGGGAAGCCCTATCACCCGCAGCACACTGGCGATGTCAAAAGGAGGCCTGGACTGATAGTCTCAGAGGCAACCAGAGAGGCTCCCCGAGGCGCCGCCCCCGATTCAGAAGAGCCCACGATTCCCCTGATCCACGAGAGGTCCGAGTAAGCCCGAGCTCAATCTTCATACCCCATAGCGGACGCGAAAAGCCTACGACCTTCGCTGGCCCTGTACATGTCGAGGGGAAAGCCCGGATTTGCCCTTGGCTGTGACTCGTAGAGAAAGAAAGGCTTGAGTTCCCCTCGACATAGGCTGCACCTGGAGGCCCGGAGCCACCCCCCAAGGTGCCCTCAGTTATGACCTGTCCCCCCCCCACCCCAGCCTCTCCCCCGCGGTTGTCGGACCCCCGAGGAGGGTCCTAGCTCCATGCCTTGACGCACTGCGGACCCCAGGGCGCTGCAGCGCTCTCCTGGCGAATCCCGAGGACTTGCTCAGCCCCACTCCATCCCTGCTCGCATAAAGGAGGCATGGCGACCCCGCTGGGAGCTAACGGGGAGACGGGCCGGGGGTACCCGCCGCAACTCGAGAATGCACCGCCGCAAGTCGTAGAACACCCCCGTGAGGCCACGCCCATTGAGGGAGGAGGCGCTTTTCCTTTGCAGGGCATGTGGAGAGCATGCCCCAGGCACCTGTGTCTCGAGGGCACCCGAACGGGGCTTGACTCCCTTGCGGGCGACTCCAGGTGTCCTTAAATTCCCAGGTCCCCCGGGCCATCTGCCAAGAAGGCGGGGCTTTCCCGCTCCACACCCGCGAGGAGAGGCACTCCCCCGGCCCCCTCCTCCTTGCGAGACGCGAGGGCCCTTGGGATGGATCTGCAGCCGTACACGCAGAGCGTCTCGAGTGGAGCTAGCATGTGCTGCTTCTCTTCTGCTCCGCTGCAATAGTAGGCTGGACTCAGCCTCTAGGCGCTCCCCTCTTAGAGTTCCACCCTGACGCATACTCTGAGGATACCCGTGTCCTCACAGTGGTCCCGCACAGCACGGAATTATGGACCTCTTAGTCCGCAAGACGCTCGCCTCCTCGAGAGTGAGGGCCTCCCCGTCGGCCCGTCGCCCCTTCCATCTTAGATCACGAAGGGGGGGTCCAATCTCCCTTCCTCCATTGCCATCTCTGGCCGAAAGTCCTTCGCATTTTCCCATGTCGCACGTCTCCAGAGCGTGGCCGCTCTTCCAGACGGAGGCTGCCACTCTCCTGAGGTTCGAGAAGAGGTCCCCAAAGGGGCCAGTTCCGGCGGCAAGCAAGACCAAATGGTCCCCCCGAGGAGAACCCCCATCGGCAAGCGAGTCCAGTTCCCTGGACGATGCGAGAGGCGAGGGGGAGCCCAGCAGAGCCCCTGGCGATGTCAATAGTCAAAGGAGGCCCTTAGGACTTCTCAGAGGCAAACAAGAGGGCTCCCCGAGGCGCCACGCCCCCCGATTCAGAGAGGGCCACCCCCGCTTCCCCCCTGCGCCGCGCGGAAAAGCAAAGACGACCCTTTCGCCCCGCATTCGCGAGGGAAGCCCCGGTTTGCCCTTGTCTGCATGTGACCGGAGAAGAGAAAGGCTGAGTCCCCTCGACTCCCACCTGGCAGGCCACCCCCCACAGGTGCCAGTTATACATGTCCTGTCCCCTCCCCCCCTCCGGGGACCCCCGAGGGTCCCTAGCTCCATGCCTGACGCGAGACCAGGCAGGGCGCTGGCAGCGCCTCCTGGCGAAATCCCGAGGCTAAGCTCGGAAGAGCCCTTCTGCCCGCTCTCGAAAGGAGGCAAAAATGGACGAACCGACCCCGCTGGGCATAACGGGGGAGGGACGGGCGGGGTACCCCCTGACTGCATAACTCGAGAATGCAGATGCGCCGCCGCAAGTCAGACGGTCGCAGAACGCCCCCCGAAGAGGTACCACGCCCATAGAGGGAGGAGGCGCTTTTTCCCCTTGCGAGGGGCAGGTCATGGAGAGCATGCCCCGGCACCTGTTTCCGGCTCTTGCCCGAACGGGGCTTGACTTCCTTTGCGGGCGACTCCACGGTGTCCCCCGAGATCCCCGGGCCAAACGCCTGCCAAGAAAGCGGGGCTTCACCTTAGTCCACATACACCAGCGAGGGGCTCGTCCCCCCGGGCCCCCCTCCTTGCGAGACGGGAGGGCCTTTGGGATCTGCAGCGACGCGAGAGCCGTCCTCTGCCTTCTCTCCTGCGCGCTGCAACGGAGGCTGGACTCCTACCCTACTAGGGGCGCCCCCAGAGGTTCCCTGGGATATACCCGTGTCCACCAGGTCGAAGCGGAAACCCTGTAGTCTCCAAGACGCCGCCTCGCGAGGGGCCCCACGTTCGCCGTCGGCCGCCCACCCCTCCTCAATCGAAAGGGGGGTCCGAATCCCCTTCCTGAATGCCATCCAATCCCCTACATTCCCTCGCACCTCCAGAAGCGTGACTGTCGCCTCTCCTGAGGCCTTCGAGAAGATGGCCCAAGGGGCCAGTTCTCGGGCCCCTGTCCGCTACCGCAAGACCAAAGGTCCCCGAGGAACCCCCATCGGCAAGACGCGAGTCCAGTTCCCCTGGACGTGAGGCGAGGGGAAGGGAAGCCCAGCAGCCCCCTGGCGATGTCAAAGGAGGCCTGGACTTCTCAGAGGCAAACAAGAGAGGCTCCCCCGAGGCGCCAACGCCCCCCGATTCAGAAGAGGCCACCCCCTTCCGCTTCCCTCTGCGCCGACGCGGAAAAGCACGAACTTCGCCCCTGCATTTCGAGGCGGAAGGCCCGATTGCCCTTGGCTGTGACCGGAGAGAAAAGGCTGAGTCCCCTCGACTCCCTGGAGGCCACCCCACAGGGTGCCAGTTATACCTGTCCCCTCCCCCCCCCCCGGGGGGGACCCCGAGGGCATCGTAGATCACAGTAGCTCCATGGACCTGAGACGGGGAAGCCAAGCGGCCCCCTGCAGCAAGGCCAACGCCTTCCGCGAATCCCGAGGCTGCTCGGGCCCCTGTCCGCTCTGACAGGAGGGCATGGGGCCACGATGGGCCGCTGGGCTGACCGGGGGAGACGGGGGCCTGGGGGTACTCCAGCCGCAACTCGAGAAGCATGCACGCCTGCCGACAAGTCGAGAATACACACCTCCCGTGAGGCCTGTACACGCCCATAGAGGGAGGTGCTGCGACTCTTTCCCTTGCAGGGCATGGAGAGCTAATGCCCTCCATGTCCCCGGTGACGATGTTCCGCCGCTCCTGAACGGCAGGCTGTGACTCACCTTGCTGGGATGCGGACTCCAGGTGTCCCCAGAGATCCCCTGGCCAACCTGCCAAGAAAAGCGGGTCTTCCCGCCACCGTTCGCAGGGCGTCCCCCGGGGTCCACCCTTCCTGCGAGTCGGGGGCCCTTGGGATCTGCAGCGACGCGAGAGCCGTCCTGCCTTCTCACTCTGGCGCTCTGCTGCAACGGAGGCTGGAGACTCCCTCCATAGGCGCCCCCAGATGCTGTCCCTGGGGGATGACCCGAGTGTCCACAGGCGAGCGGAACCCTCAGACGTCTCCATGGGAGGCCGTTCGAGAAGGCCCCCAGCGCATCGTTCCGGTTACCGCACGAACCACACGGTCCGCGGTTCCTGAAAGCCCTCGCAAATCCTCTTCCCTCGCAAGGGGAGGCGGTCCATATCCCCTGAGGTGAACGCAAGAGCCCCACGGGGCAAGTTCCGCCGACAACCACGTAGGTCCCCGAGAAAAACCTCCATCAAGAGCGGGAGCTCTCCGCCTCTACTGAGGTTGCAGCCCCTGAAGATGTCCAAGAGCCTGGACTTCCCGAGTCAAGGGGCTCAGGTCCCGGCCCGCACCTCATGAGACCAGAAGGGCGTGCCCCGAGGAAACCACCCGCGTCGCACGACCTTTACGCCCTGCATTCGAGGGGAAGCCCGATTGCCCTTGAGCTGGACCAGGAAGACTCTAGGCTGAGTCCCTCGACCTCCCCTGGAGGCCACCCCACAGGTGCCAGTTATACCTGTCCCCGTCCCAAACATCCGGGACCCCCCGAGGTCCGACTAGCCCTGCCTGACGCCCCCCCGATTGAGAGGCGGGACCCCCGAATTCTCCTTGCGCCGTGCCGATGCGGACTGAATAGCAGAGGCTGCTGCGGGAGAGGAAAGTAGGGACCGATGTGCCGCATTGTCTGTCGAAAGGAGGGAGAGAAAGGCCTGAGTCCCATCGATCTCCTCTGGAGGGGATACACAGGGCAGGAGGTATACCGTGCTAACGCTAACTCCCACCTAATGCACCGCCAGGGGACACACGAGGGGACCCGCTCCCGTGAGGCCACGCCCATAGAAGGACAGGCAGGGCGCTTTTTCCCTTGCAGGGCATACGAGAGCATGCCCCGGTCACCTGTTCCACCTCACTCGAAAGGAGGCCATGGCGTACCCCGCCTTGGGGTTAACGACCCGACGGAGTGAAGGTCACCCGCGCAACATTGCAACCCCACTCTCCGAGCCGATACATCCCGCTTCGGCAAGGACGGATTTCCGACACCCACGCGAGGCCCTTGCTCCAAGGCAAGGCGCTGTTCACTGGCGGGGCAGCATGTTCCGGCCCCTGTTCCCAGGAGGAAGGAATAGGAGGCTAGAGAGACGCGCTGGGCAGACTCCAGGGTGATCAACCGGAATCCCCGGGCCCATAACGTGCCTAGCAAGTAAAGCAGACCGCCACTCGAACGCGAGGGCGTCCCCCGGGCCCCCCTCCTTGCGAGACGGGGGGCCTCCTTGGGATCCTGCATAATCTGCGAGCGACGCGAGAGCCGTCCTGCCTTCTTCTCTGGCGCTGCGTGCAACGGAGGCTGGACTCCACCTCTAGGCGCCCCCCAGAGCGTTCCCTGGGATACCCCGTGTCCACAGTGCGCAGTGTGCAGGCCTCGCGAGCGGAAGCCTCGCGAGTCTCCAGGGCAGCCGCTCGCGAGGGGCCCCCCTCGCGTCGCGCCCTTCCTGCCTCTCGAAAGGGGGGGTCCAATCCCCTTTCCTGAATGCCATCAGTCGCAATCCCTACATTCCCTCGCACCCTCCAGAGCGGGACTCTCGCGCTCTCTCCTGAGGTTCGAGAAGAGGCCACCAAAGGGGCCAGTTCCGGCACGCTCTGAAGACCAAAGGTCCCCGAGGAACCCCCCATCGGCACAAGCGAGTCCAGTTCTGGCCTGGACTGTCTGAGGCGAGGTGTGTGAACGGGGAAAGCCCAGCAGCCCCCTGGCGATGGATCAAAGGTAAGGCCTGGACCTTCTCAGATGAGGCAACAAGAGAGGCTCCTCCGAGGCGCCACGCCCCTCCCGATTCAGAGAGGCCACCCCGCCTCTCAGTCCCCCGCTGCCCGCGCGGAAAAAGCACGACCTTCGCCCCTGCATTCGAGGGGAAGCCCCCGATTTGCCCTTGGCTGTGTGACCGAAGAGAAAAGGCTGAGTCCCCTCGACTCCCCTGGAGGCCAACCCCACAGGTGCCAGTTATACCTGTCCCCTCCCCCCCCCCCGGGGACCCCTGAACCGAGAGGGTCCTAGCTCCAATGCCTGACGCGGGACCCCAGGGCGCTGCAGCACCTCTTAGTGGCGAATCCCGAGGGCTCTGCTCGGGCCCCTGTCCGCTCGAAAGGAGGCATGGCGACCCCGCTGGGCTATGACGGGGGAGACGGGCCGCGGGGTACCCCCGCCGCAACTCGAGAATAGCACCGCCGCAAGTACGAGAACAACACCCCCGTGAGGCCACGCCCATAGAGGGAGGAGGCGCGCTTTTTTCCCTTGCAGGGCATGGAGACAGCATCTGCACCAGCACCTGTTCCTGTTCCCTAGACGACGTCAGACGGTAGCTGGACACCTTACGAACGGGGCTTGACTCCTTTGCGGGGCGACTCCAAGGGTTAGTCCCCCCGAGATCCCCGGGCCAACCTGCCAGAAAGCGGGGCGATTCCCGCCACAACCACTCGCGAGGGCGTCCGCCCCCGGGCCCCCCCTCCTTGCGAGACGGGGCCCTTGGGATCTGCAGCGACGACGGCGAGAGAGCCGTCCTGGCCTTCTCTCTGGCGCTGCAAACGGAGGCTGGACTCCCTCTAGGCGCCCCCTCCAGAGGTTCCCTGGGATACCCCGTTGTTCCCACAGGCGAGCGGAACCCTGAGTCTCCAGAGGCCCGGCTCGCGAGGGGCCCCCCGTCGCGACCGTCGGCCCACCTCCTCTCGAAAGGGGGGGTCCAAATTCCCCTTCCTGAATGCCATCTCGCAATCCTACATTCCCTCGCACCTCCAGAGCGGGGACTCTCGCCTCTCCTGAGGTTCGAGAAAGAGGGGCCCCAAGGGGCCAGTCTCCAGGCCGCCAGAAAGACCAAAGTCCCCCGAAGGAACCCCCTACCATCGGGCAAGCGAAAGTCCAGTTCCCTGGACGTGAGGCGAGAGGGGAAGCCCAGCAAGCCCCCTGGCGATGTCAAAGGAGGCTCTGGACTTCTCAGAGGCAACAAGAGAGGCTCCCCGAGGCGCCAACGCCCCCGATTCAGAGAGGAGGCCACCCCCTTCCCCTGCTTCCCCCTGCGCCGCGCGCGGATCTCATAGCACGACCTTCTCGCCCTTTCTTGCATTCGAGGGGTAAGTTCCCGATTGCCCTTGGCTGTTGACCGGAGAGAAAAGGCTGAGTCCCCTTCGACTCCCTGGAGGCTCACCCCACAGGTGCCAGTAAGTAATACCTGTCCCCTCCCCCCCCTCCGGGGACCCCCCGAGGGTCCACTAGCTCCATGCCTGACGCGGACCCAGGGCGCTGCAGCGCCTCCTGGCGAATCCCGAGGCTGCTCGGGCCTTTGTCTGTCCGCTGTCCGAAAGGAGGGCATGGCGACCCCGCTGGCTAAAGGGGGAGACGGGCCGGAGGTACCCGCCGCAACTCGAGAATGCACAACCGCCGGCAAGTCGAGAACACCCCCGTGAGGCCACGCCCATAAGAGGGAGGAGGCGCGTCTTTTCGCCTTTCTCGCAGGGCATGGAGAGCTTATGCCCCGGCACCTGTTCCGCTTATCCCGAACGGGGGCTTGACAGCCTTGCGGGGGCGACTCCAGGTGTCCCCCGAGAGATCCCCTAGGGCCAACCTGCCCAAGAAAGCGGGGCTTTCCCGCCACAATAAACGACGCCACTATGCCGCGAGAGGCGCTGTCCCCCGCGGGGTCCCCCCCCCCACCTTGCGTTGAGACGGGGCCCATATGGGATCTGCAGCGACTGCGAGAGCCGTTCCTGCCTTCTCTCTGGCGCTGTGCAACGGAGGCTGGACTCCCTCTAGGGCGCCCCCCAGAGGTTCCCTGGGATACCCGAGTCCACATGTGCGAGCGGAACCCTGAGTCTCCAGAGGAACCGCTCGCCGAGGGGCCCCCCGTCGCCGTCGGCCCCTCTTCCTCTCGAAAGGGGGGTCCAATCCCCTTCCTGAATGCCATCGCAATCCCTACATTTCCCTCGCGCACCTCCAGAGCGGGACTCTCGCCTCTCCTGAGGTTCGAGAAGAGGGCCCAAGGGGCCAGTTCCGGCCGCAAGACCAAAGGTCCCCGAGGAACCCCCATCGGCAAGCGAGTCCAGTTCCCTGGACGTGAGGCGAGGGGAAGCCCAGCAGCCCCTGGCGATGTCAAAGGAGGCCTGGACTTCTCAGAGGCAACAAGAGAGAGGCTCCCCGAGGCGCCACGCCCCCGATTCAGAGAGGCCACACCCCCGCTTCCCCCTGCGCCGCGCGGAAAAGCACGACCTTCGCCCCTGCATTCGAGGGGAAGCCCGATTGCCCTTGGCTGTGACCGGAGAGAAAGGCTGAGTCCCCTCGACTCCCTGGAGGCCACCCCACAGGTGCCAGTTATACCTGTCCCCTCCCCGCCTTCCGGGGACCCCCCGAGGGTCCTAGCTCCATGCCTGACGCGGACCCAGGGCGCTGCAGCGCCTCCTGGCGAATCCCGAGGCTGCTCGGGCCCCCTGTCCGCTCGAAAGGAGGCATGGGCGACCCCGCTGGGCTAACGGGGGAGACGGGCCGGGGTACCCGCCGCAACTCGAGAATGCACCGCCGCAAGTCGAGAACACCCCCGTGAGGCCACGCCCATAGAGGGAGGAGGCGCTTTTTCCCTTGCAGGGCATGGAGAGCATGCCCCGGCACCTGTTCCGGCTCCGAACGGGGCTTGACTCCTTGCGGGCGACTCCAGGTGTCCCCCGAGATCCCCGGGCCAACCTGCCAAGAAAGCGGGGGCTTCCCGCCACACACCGCCGCGAGGGACGTCCCCCGGGCCCCCCCCTCCTTGCGAGACGGTGCCCTTGGGATCTGCAGCGACTCGAGAGCCGTCCTGCCTTCTCTCTGGCGCTGCAACGGAGGCTGGACTCCCTCTAGGCGCCCCCAGAGGTTCCCTGGGATACCCGTGTCCACCACAGGCGAGCGGAACCCTGAGTCTCCAGAGGGGCCGCTCGCGAGGGGCCCCCCGTCGCCGTCGGCCCCCTCCTCTCGAAAGGGGGGTCCAATCCCCTTCCTGAATGCCATCGCAATCCCTACATTCCCTCGCACCTCCAGAGCGGGACTCTCGCCTCTCCTGAGGTTCGAGAAGAGGCCCCAAGGGGCCATGTTCCGGCCGCAAGACCAAAGGTCCCCAGAGGAACCCCCATCGGCAAGCGAGTCCAGTTCCCTGGACGTGAGGCGAGGGGAAGCCCAGCAGCCCCTGGCGATGTCAAAGGAGGCCTGGACTTCTCAGAGGCAACAAGAGAGGCTCCCCGAGGCGCCACGCCCCCGATTCAGAGAGGCCACCCCCGCTTCCCCCCCTGCGCCGCGCGGAAAAGCACGACCTTCGCCCCTGCATTCGAGGGGAAGCCCGATTGCCCTTGGCTGTGACCGGAGAGAAAGGCTGAGTCCCCTCGACTCCCTGGAGGCCACCCCACAGGTGCCAGTTATACCTGTCCCCTCCCCCCCTCCGGGGACCCCCGAGGGTCCTAGCTCCATGCCTGACGCGGACCCAGGGCGCTGCAGCGCCTCCTGGCGAATCCCGAGGCTGCTCGGGCCCCTGTCCGCTCGAAAGGAGGCATGGCGACCCCCCGCTGGGCTAACGGGGGAGACGGGCCGGGGGTACCCGCCGCAACTCGAGAATGCACCGCCGCAAGTCGAGAACACCCCCGTGAGGCCACGCCCATAGAGGGAGGAGGCGCTTTTCCCTTGCAGGGCATGGAGAGCATGCCCCGGCACCTGTTCCGGCTCCGAACGGGGCTTGACTCCTTGCGGGCGACTCCAGGTGTCCCCCCGAGATCCCCGGGCCAACCTGCCAAGGAAAGCGGGGCTTCCCGCCACACCGCGAGGGGGCGTCCCCCGGGCCCCCCTCCTTGCGAGACGGGGCCCTTGGGATCTGCAGCGACGCGAGAGCCGTCCTGCCTTCTCTCTGGCGCTGCAACGGAGGCTGGACTCCCTCTAGGCGCCCCCAGAGGTTCCCTGGGATAACCCGTGTCCACAGGGCGAGCGGAACCCTGAGTCTCCAGAGGCCGCTCGCGAGGGGCCCCCCGTCGCGCGTCGGCCCCTCCTCTCGAAAGGGGGGTCCAATCCCCTTCCTGAATGCCATCGCAATCCCTACATTCCCTCGCACCTCCAGAGCGGGACTCTCGCCTCTCCCTGAGGTTCGAGAAGAGGCCCCAAGGGGCCAGTTCCGGCCGCAAGACCAAAGGTCCCCGAGGAACCCCCATCGGCAAGCGAGTCCAGTTCCCTGGACGTGAGGCGAGGGGAAGCCCAGCAGCCCCTGGCGATGTCAAAGGAGGCCTGGACTTCTCAGAGGCAACAACAAGAGAGGCTCCCCGAGGCGCCACGCCCCCGATTCAGAGAGGCCACCCCCGCTTCCCCCTGCGCCGCGCGGAAAAGCACGACCTTCGCCCCTGCATTCGAGGGGAAGCCCGATTGCCCTTGGCTGTGACCGGAGAGAAAAGGCTGAGTCCCCTCGACTCCCTGGAGGCCACCCCACAGGTGCCAGTTATACCTGTCCCCTCCCCCCCCTCCGGGGACCCCCGAGGGTCCTAGCTCCATGCCTGACGCGGACCCAGGGCGCTGCAGCGCCTCCTGGCGAATCCCGAGGCTGCTCGGGCCCCTGTCCGCTCGAAAGGAGGCATGGCGACCCCGCTGGGCTAACGGGGGAGACGGGCCGGGGTACCCGCCGCAACTCGAGAATGCACCCGCCGCAAGTCGAGAACACCCCCGTGAGGCCACGCCCATAGAGGGGAGGAGGCGCTTTTCCCCCTTGTCAGGGCATGGAGAGCATGCCCCGGCACCTGTTTCCTGGCTCCGAACGGGCTTGACTCCTTGCGGGCGACTCCAGGTGTCCCCCGAGATCCCCGGGCCAACCTGCCAAGAAAGCGGGGCTTCCCGCCACACCGCGACACCGCGCGTCCCCCGGGCCCCCCTCCTTGCGAGACGGGGCCCTTGGGATCTGCAGCGACGCGAGAGCCGTCCTTCCTTCTCTCTGGCGCTGCAACGGAGGCTGGACTCCCTCTAGGCGCCCCCAGAGGTTCCCTGGGATACCCGTGTCCACAGGCGAGCGGAACCCTGAGTCTCCAGAGGCCGCTCGCGAGGGGCCCCCCCGTCGCCGTCGGCCCCTCCTCTCGAAAGGGGGGTCCCAATCCCCTTCCTGAATGCCATCGCAATCCCTACATTCCCTCGCACCTCCAGAGCGGGACTCTCGCCTCTCCTGAGGTTCGAGAAGAGGCCCCAAGGGGCCAGTTTCCGGCCGCCAAGACCAAAGGTCCCCGAGGAACCCCCATCGGCAAGCGAGTCCAGTTCCCTGGACGTGAGGCGCGGGGAAGCCCAGCAGCCCCTGGCGATGTCAAAGGAGGCCTGGACTTCTCAGAGGCAACAAGAGAGGCTCCCCGAGGCGCCACGCCCCCCCGATTCAGAGAGGCCACCCCCCCGCTTCCCCCTGCGCCGCGCGGAAAAGCACGACCTTCGCCCCTGCATTCGAGGGGAAGCCCGATTGCCCTTGGCTGTGACCGGAGAGAAAGGCTGAGTCCCCTCGACTCCCTGGAGGCCACCCCACAGGTGCCAGTTTATACCTGTCCCCTCCCCCCCTCCGGGGGGCCCCGAGGGTCCTAGCTCCATGCCTGACGCGGACCCAGGGCGCTGCAGCGCCTCCTGGCGAATCCCCGAGGCTGCTCGGGCCCCTGTCCGCTCGAAAAGGAGGCATGGCGACCCCGCTGGGCTAAACGGGGGAGACGGGCCGGGGGTACCCGCCGCAACTCGAGAATGCACCGCCGCAAGTCGAGAAAGCACCCCCGTGAGGGCCACGCCCATAGAGGGGAGGAGGCGCTTTTCCCCTTGCAGGGCATGGAGAGCATGCCCCCGGCACCTGTTCCGGCTCCGAACGGGGCTTGACTCCTTGCGGGCGACTCCAGGTGTCCCCCGAGATCCCGGGCCAACCTGCCAAGAAAGCGGGGCTTCCCGCCACACACCGCGAGGGCGTCCCCCCGGGCCCCCCTCCTTGCGAGACGGGCCCTTGGGATCTGCAGCGACGCGAGAGCCGTCCTGCCTTCTCTCCCTGGCGCTGCAACGGAGGCTGGACTCCCTCTAGGCGCCCCCAGAAGGTTCCCTGGGATACCCGTGTCCACAGGCGAGCGGAACCCTGAGTCTCCAGAGGCCCGCTCGCGAGGGGCCCCCCGTCGCCGTCGGCCCCTCCTCTCGAAAGGGGGGTCCAATCCCCTTCCTGAATGCCATCAAATCCCAATCCCCTACATTCCCTCGCACCTCCAGAGCGGGACTCTCGCCTCTCCTGAGGTTCGAGAAGAGGCCCCAAGGGGCCAGTTTCCCGGCCGCAAGACCAAAGGTCCCCGAGGAACCCCCATCGGCAAGCGAGTCCAGTTCCCTGGACGTGAGGCGAGGGGAAGCCCAGCAGCCCCTGGCGATGTCAAAGGGAGGCCTGGACTTCTCAGAGGCAACAAGAGAGGCTCCCCGAGGCGCCACGCCCCCGATTCAGAGAGGCCACCCCCGCTTCCCCCTGCGCCGCGCGGAAAAAGCACGAACCTTCGCCCGTGCATTCAGGGGAAGCCCGATTGCCCTTGGCTGTGGACCGGGAGAGAAAGGCTGAGTCCCCCTCGACTCCCTGGAGGCCAACCCAGCAGAGTGCCAGTTTTTACCTGTCCCCTCCCCCAGCCTCCCGGGGAACCCCCGAGGGTCCTAGCTCCATGCCTGACGCGGACCCAGGCGCTGCAGCGCCTCCTGCGAATCCCGAGGCTGCTCGGGCCACTTGTTCCGCCCCCCCCTCGAAAGGAAAGGGCATGGCGACCCCGCTGGGCTAACGGGGGGAGACGGGCCGGGGGTACCCGCCGCCAACTCGAGAATGCCCGCCGCCGCAAGTCGAGATACACCCCCGTGAGGCCACGCCCATATCTAGGGAGGAGGCGCTTTTCCCTTGCAGGGCATGGAGAGCATGCCCCCGGCCACCTGTTCCGGCTCCGAACGGGGCTTGACTCCTTGCGGGCGACTCCAGGTGTCCCCCGAGATCCCCGGTGCTCCAACCTGCCAAGAAAGCGGGGCTTCCCGCCACAACCACGCGAGGGCGTCCCCCGGGCCCCCCTCCTTGCGAGACGGGGCCCTTGGGATCTGCAGGCGACTCGAGAGCCGTCCTGCCTTCTCTCTGGCGCTGCAACGGAGGCTGGACTCCCTCTAGGCGCCCCCAGAGGTTCCCTGGGATACCCGTGTCCACAGGCGAGCGGAACCCTGAGGTCTCCAGAGGCCGCTCGCGAGGGGCCCCCCGTCGCCGGTCGGCCCCTCCTCTCGAAAGGGGGGTCCAATCCCCTTCCTGAATGCCATCGCAATCCCTACATTCCCTCGCACCTCCAGAGCGGGACTCCCTAACTCTCGCCTCTCCTGAGGTTCGAGAAGAGGCCCCAAGGGGCCATTTCCGGCCGCAAGACCAAAGGTCCCCGAGGAACCCCCATCGGCAAGTGCGAGTCAGGTTCCCTGGACGTGAGGCGAGAGGAAGCCCAGCAGCCCACGTGGCGATGTCAAAGGAGGCCTGGACTTCTCAGGAGGCAACAAGAGAGGCTCCCCCGAGGCGCCACGCCCCCGATTCAGAGAGGCCACCCCCTCCCCGTCTTCCCCCTGCGCCGCGCGGAAAAGCACGACCTTCGCCCCTGCATTCGAGGGGAAGCCCGATTGCCCTTGGCTGTGACCGGAGAGAAAAGGCTGAAGTCCCCTCGACTCCCTGGAGGCCACCCCACAGGTGCCAGTTATATACCTGTCCCCTCCCCCCCCCCGGGTGACCCCCGAGGGTCCTAGCTCCATGCCTGACGTCGGACCCAGGGCGCTGCAGCGCCTCCTGGCGAATCCCGAAGGCTGCTCGGCCCCTGTCCGCTCGAAAGGAGGCATGGCGACCCCGCTGGGCTAACTAGGGAGACGCCAGGGTACCCGCCGCAAACCTAGAATGCACCGCCGCAAGTCGAGAACACCCAGTGAGCCAAGCCCATAGAGGGAGGAGGAGCTTTTTCCCTTGCAGGTCATGGAGAAGCATGCCCCGCACCTGTTTTCCGGCTCCGAACGTGGATTGACTCCTTGCGGGCCGACCCAGGTGTCCCCCGAGATCCCCGGGCCACCTGCCAAGAAAGGGGGCTTCCCCCACACCGCGAGGGCGTCCCCCGGGCCCCCCTCCTTGCTAGACGGGGCCCTTGGGATCTGCAGCGACGCGAGAGCCGTCCTGCCTTCTCTCTGGCGCTGCAACGGAGGCTGGACTCCCTCTAGGCGCCCCCAGAGGTTCCCTGGGATACCCGTGTCCACAGGCGAGCGGAACCCTGAGTCTCCAGAGGCCGCTCGCGAGGGGCCCCCCGTCGCCGTCGGCCCCTCCTCTCGAAAGGGGGGTCCAATCCCCTTCCTGAATGCCATCGCAATCCCTACATTCCCTCGCACCTCCAGAGCGGGACTCTCGCCTCTCTGAGGTTCGAGAAGAGGCCCCAAGGGGCCAGTTCCGGCCGCAAGACCAAAGGTCCCCGAGGAACCCCCATCGGCAAGCGAGTCCAGTTCCCTGGACGTGAGGCGAGGGGAAGCCCAGCAGCCCCTGGCGATGTCAAAGGAGGCCTGGACTTCTCAGAGGCAACAAGAGAGGCTCCCCGAGGCGCCACGCCCCCGATTCAGAGAGGCCACCCCCGCTTCCCCCTGCGCCGCGCGGAAAAGCACGACCTTCGCCCCTGCATTCGAGGGGAAGCCCGATTGCCCTTGGCTGTGACCGGAGAGAAAGGCTGAGTCCCCTCGACTCCCTGGAGGCCACCCCACAGGTGCCAGTTATACCTGTCCCCCTCCCCCCCTCCGGGGACCCCCGAGGGTCCTAGCTCCATGCCTGACGCGGACCCAGGGCGCTGCAGCGCCTCCTGGCGAATCCCGAGGCTGCTCGGGCCCCTGTCCGCTCGAAAGGAGGCATGGCGACCCCGCTGGGCTAACGGGGGAGACGGGCCGGGGGTACCCGCCGCAACTCGAGAATGCACCGCCGCAAGTCGAGAAACACCCCCGTGAGGCCACGCCCATAGAGGGAGGAGGCGCTTTTTTCCCTTGCAGGGCATGGAGAGCATGCCCCGGCACCTGTTCCGGCTCCGAACGGGGCTTGACTCCTTGCGGGCGACTCCAGGTGTCCCCCCCGAGATCCCCGGGCCAACCTGCCAAGAAAGCGGGCTTCTTCCCGCCACACCGCGAGAGGCGTCCCCCGGGCCCCCCCTCCTTGCGAGACGGGGCCCTTGGGATCTGCAGCGACTCGCGAGAGCCGTCCTGCCTTCTCTCTGGCGCTGCAACGGAGGCTGGACTCCCTCTAGGCGCCCCCCAGAGGTTCCCTGGGATACCCGTGTCCACAGGCGAGCGGAACCCTGAGTCTCCAGAGGCCGCTCGCGAGGGGCCCCCCGTCGCCGTCGGCCCCTCCTCTCGAAAGGGGGGTCCAATCCCCTTCCTGAATGCCATCACAATCCCTACATTCCCTCGCACCTCCAGAGCGGGACTCTCGCCTCTCCTGAGGTTCGAGAAGAGGCCCCAAGGGGCCAGTTCCGGCCGCAAGACCAAAGGTCCCCGAGGAACCCCCATCGGCAAGCGAGTCCAGTTCCCTGGACGTGAGGCGAGGGGAAGCCCAGCAGCCCCTGGCGATGTCAAAGGAGGCCTGGACTTCTCAGAGGCAACAAGAGAGGCTCCCCGAGGCGCCACGCCCCCGATTCAGAGAGGCCACCCCCGCTTCCCCCTGCGCCGCGCGGAAAAGCACGACCTTCGCCCCTGCATTCGAGGGGAAGCCCGATTGCCCTTGGCTGTGACCGGAGAGAAAGGCTGAGTCCCCTCGACTCCCTGGAGGCCACCCCACAGGTGCCAGTTATACCTGTCCCCCCCCCCCCCCCCTCCGGGGACCCCCGAGGGTCCTAGCTCCATGCCTGACGCGGACCCAGGGCGCTGCAGCGCCTCCTGGCGAATCCCGAGGCTGCTCGGGCCCCTGTCCGCTCGAAAGGAGGCATGGCGACCCCGCTGGGCTAACGGGGGAGACGGGCCGGGGTACCCGCCGCAACTCGAGAATGCACCGCCGCAAGTCGAGAACACCCCCGTGAGGCCACGCCCATAGAGGGAGGAGGCGCTTTTCCCCTTGCAGGGCATGGAGAGCATGCCCCGGCACCTGTTCCGGCTCCGAACGGGGCTTGACTCCTTGCGGGCGACTCCAGGTGTCCCCCGAGATCCCCCGGGCCAACCTGCCAAGAAAGCGGGGCTTCCCGCCCACACCGCGAGGGCGTCCCCCGGGCCCCCCTCCTTGCGAGACGGGGCCCTTGGGATCTGCAGCGACGCGAGAGCCGTCCTGCCTTCTCTCTGGCGCTGCAACGGAGGCTGGACTCCCCTAGGCGCCCCCAGAGGTTCCCTGGGATACCCGTGTCCACAGGCGAGCGGGAACCCCTGAGTCTCCAGAGGCCGCTCGCGAGGGGCCCCCCGTCGCCGTCGGCCCCTCCTCTCGAAAGGGGGGTCCAATCCCCTTCCTGAATGCCATCGCAATCCCTACATTCCCTCGCACCTCCAGAGCGGGACTCTCGCCTCTCCTGAGGTTCGAGAAGAGGGCCCCAAGGGGCCAGTTCCGGCCGCAAGACCAAAGGTCCCCGAGGAACCCCCATCGGCAAGCGAGTCCAGTTCCCTGGACTGAGGCGAGGGGAAGCCCAGCAGCCCCT
>JAGTYA010000681.1:0-20006 GCA_024291935.2 Okapia johnstoni | reverse complement strand
TACCTTCCCCTCCCCCCCCTCCGGGGACCCCCCGAGGGTCTAGCTCCATGCCTGACGCGGACCCAGGGCGCTGCAGCGCCTCCTGGCGAATCCCGAGGCTGCTCGGGCCCCTGTCCGCTCGAAAGGAGGCATGGCGACCCCGCTGGGCTAACGGGGGAGACGGGCCGGGGTACCCGCCGCAACTCGAGAATGCACCGCCGCAAGTCGAGAACACGCCCGTGAGGCCACGCCCATAGAGAGAGGAGGCGCTTTTCCATGCAGGGCATGGAGAGCATGCGCCGGCACCTGTTCCGGCTCCGAACGGGGCTTGACTCCTTGCGGGCGACTCCAGGTGTCCCCCGAGATCCCCGGGCCAACCTGCCAAGAAAGCGGGGCTTCCCGCCACACCGCGAGGGCGTCCCCCGGGCCCCCCTCCTTGCGAGACGTGGCCCTTGGGATCTGCAGCGACTCGAGAGCCGTCCTGCCTTCTCTCTGGCGCTGCAACGGAGGATGGACTCCCTCTAGGCGCCCCCAGAGGTTCCCTTGGATACCCGTTTCCACAGGAGAGCGGAACCCTGAGTCTCCAGAGGCCTCTCGCGAGGGGCCCCCGGTCGCCGTCGGCCCCTCCTCTCGAAAGGGGGGTCCAATCCCCTTCCTGAATCCTATCGCAAACCCTACATTCCCTCGCACGTCCAGAGCGGGACTCTCGCCTCTCCTGAGGTTCGAGAAGAGGCCCCAAGGGGCCAGTTCCGGCCGCAAGACCAAAAGTCCCCGAGGAACCCCCATCGGCAAGCGAGTCCAGTTCCCTGGACGTGAGGCGAGGGGAAGCCCAGCAGCCCCTGGCGATGTCAAAGGAGGCCTGGACTTCTCAGAGGCAACAAGAGAGGCTCCCCGAGGCGCCACGCCACCGATTCAGAGAGGCCACCCCCGCTTCCCCCCTGCGCCCCCGCGGAAAAGCACGACCTTCGCCCCTGCATTCGAGGGGAAGCCCGATTGCCCTTGGCTGTGACCGGAGAGAAAGGCTGAGTCCCCTCGACTCCCTGGAGGCCACCCCACAGGTGCTAGTTATACCTGTCCCCTCCCCCCCTCCGGGGACCCCCGAGGGTCCTAGCTCCATGCCTGACGCGGACCCAGGGCGCTGCAGCGCCTCCTGGCGAATCCCGAGGCTGCTCGGGCCCCTGTCCGCTCGAAAGGAGGCATGGCGACCCCGCTGGGCTAACGGGGGAGACGGGCCGGGGTACCCGCCGCAACTCGAGAATGCACCGCCGCAAGTCGAGAACACCCCCGTGAGGCCACGCCCATAGAGGGAGGAGGCGCTTTTCCCTTGCAGGGCATGGAGAGCATGCCCCGGCACCCTGTTCCCGCTCCGAACGGGGCTTGACTCCTTGCGGGCGACTCCAGGTGTCCCCCGAGATCCCCGGGCCAACCTGCCAAGAAAGCGGGGCTTCCCGCCACACCGCGAGGGCGTCCCCCCGGGCCCCCCTCCTTGCGAGACGGGGCCCTTGGGATCTGCAGCGACGCGAGAGCCGTCCTGCCTTCTCTCTGGCGCTGCAACGGAGGCTGGACTCCCTCTAGGCGCCCCCAGAGGTTCCCTGGGATACCCGTGTCCACAGGCGAGCGGAACCCTGAGTCTCCAGAGGCCGCTCGCGAGGGGCCCCCCGTCGCCGTCGGCCCCTCCTCTCGAAAGGGGGGTCCAATCCCCTTCCTGAATGCCATCGCAATCCCTACATTCCCTCGCACCTCCAGAGCGGGACTCTCGCCTCTCCTGAGGTTCGAGAAGAGGCCCCAAGGGGCCAGTTCCGGCCGCAAGACCAAAGGTCCCCGAGGAACCCCCATCGGCAAGCGAGTCCAGTTCCCTGGACGTGAGGCGAGGGGAAGCCCAGCAGCCCCTGGCGATGTCAAAGGAGGCCTGGACTTCTCAGAGGCAACAAGAGAGGCTCCCCGAGGCGCCACGCCCCCGATTCAGAGAGGCCACCCCCGCTTCCCCCTGCGCCGCGCGGAAAAGCACGACCTTCGCCCCTGCATTCGAGGGGAAGCCCGATTGCCCTTGGCTGTGACCGGAGAGAAAGGCTGAGTCCCCTCGACTCCCTGGAGGCCACCCCACAGGTGCCAGTTATACCTGTCCCCTCCCCCCCTCCGGGGACCCCCCGAGGGTCCTAGCTCCATGCCTGACGCGGACCCAGGGCGCTGCAGCGCCTCCTGGCGAATCCCCGAGGCACCGCCGCAAGTCGAGAACACACCCGTGAGGCCACGCCCATAGAGGGAGGAGGCGCTTTTCCCTTGCAGGGCATGGAGAGCATGCCCCGGCACCTGTTCCGGCTCCGAACGGGGCTTGACTCCTTGCGGGCGACTCCAGGTGTCCCCCGAGATCCCCGGGCCAACCTGCCAAGAAAGCGGGGCTTCCCGCCACACCGCGCGAGGGCGTCCCCCGGGCCCCCCTCCTTGCGAGACGGGGCCCTTGGGATCTGCAGCGACGCGAGAGCCGTCCTGCCTTCTCTCTGGCGCTGCAACGGAGGCTGGACTCCCTCTAGGCGCCCCCAGAGGTTCCCTGGGATACCCGTGTCCACAGGCGAGCGGAACCCTGAGTCTCCAGAGGCCGCTCGCGAGGGGCCCCCCGTCGCCGTCGGCCCCTCCTCTCGAAAGGGGGGTCCAATCCCCTTCCTGAATGCCATCGCAATCCCTACATTCCCTCGCACCTCCAGAGCGGGACTCTCGCCTCTCCTGAGGTTCGAGAAGAGGCCCCAAGGGGCCAGTTCCGGCCGCAAGACCAAAGGTCCCCGAGGAACCCCCATCGGCAAGCGAGTCCAGTTCCCTGGACGTGAGGCGAGGGGAAGCCCAGCAGCCCCTGGCGATGTCAAAGGAGGCCTGGACTTCTCAGAGGCAACAAGAGAGGCTCCCCGAGGCGCCACGCCCCCGATTCAGAGAGGCCACCCCCGCTTCCCCCTGCGCCGCGCGGAAAAAGCACGACCTTCGCCCCTGCATTCGAGGGGAAGCCCGATTGCCCTTGGCTGTGACCGGAGAGAAAAGCTGAGTCCCCTCGACTCCCTGGAGGCCACCCCACAGGTGCCAGTTATACCTGTCCCCTCCCCCCCTCCGGGGACCCCCGAGGGTCCTAGCTCCATGCCTGACGCGGACCCAGGGCGCTGCAGCGCCTCCTGGCGAATCCCGAGGCTGCTCGGGCCCCTGTCCGCTCGAAAGGAGGCATGGCGACCCCGCTGGGCTAACGGGGGAGACGGGCCGGGGTACCCGCCGCAACTCTCGAGAATGCACCGCCGCAAGTCGAGAACACCCCCCCGTGAGGCCACGCCCATAGAGGGAGGAGGCGCTTTTCCCTTGCAGGGCATGGAGAGCATGCCCCCCGGCACCTGTTCCGGCTCCGAACGGGGCTTGACTCCTTGCGGGCGACTCCAGGTGTCCCCCCGAGATCCCCGGGCCAACCTGCCAAGAAAGCGGGGCTTCCCGCCACACCGCGAGGGGGCGTCCCCCGGGCCCCCCTCCTTGCGAGACGGGGCCCTTGGGATCTGCAGCGACGCGAGAGCCGTCCTGCCTTCTCTCTGGCGCTGCAACGGAGGCTGGACTCCCTCTAGGCGCCCCCAGAGGTTCCCTGGGATACCCGTGTCCACAGGCGAGCGGAACCCTGAGTCTCCAGAGGCCGCTCGCGAGGGGCCCCCCCCCCCGTCGCCGTCGGCCCCCTCTCTCGAAAGGGGGGTCCAATCCCCTTCCTGAATGCCATCGCAATCCCTACATTCCCTCGCACCTCCAGAGCGGGACTCTCGCCTCTCCTGAGGTTCGAGAAGAGGCCCCAAGGGGCCAGTTCCGGCCGCAAGACCAAAGGTCCCCGAGGAACCCCCATCGGCAAGCGAGTCCAGTTCCCTGGACGTGAGGCGAGGGGAAGGGAGCCCAGCAGCCCCTGGCGATGTCAAAGGAGGCCTGGACTTCTCAGAGGCAACAAGAGAGGCTCCCCGAGGCGCCACGCCCCCGATTCAGAGAGGCCACCCCCGCTTCCCCCCTGCGCCGCGCGGAAAAAAAGCACGACCTTCGCCCCTGCATTCGAGGGGAAGCCCGATTGCCCTTGGCTGTGACCGGAGAGAAAGGCTGAGTCCCCTCGACTCCCTGGAGGCCACCCCACAGGTGCCAGTTATACCTGTCCCCTCCCCCCCTCCGGGGACCCCCGAGGGTCCTAGCTCCATGCCTGACGCGGACCCAGGGCGCTGCAGCGCCTCCTGGCGAATCCCGAGGCTGCTCGGGCCCCTGTCCGCTCTCGAAAGGAGGCATGGCGACCCCGCTGGGCTAACGGGGGAGACGGGCCGGGGTACCCGCCGCAACTCGAGAATGCACCGCCGCAAGTCGAGAACACCCCCCGTGAGGCCACGCCCATAGAGGGAGGAGGCGCTTTTTTCCCTTGCAGGGCATGGAGAGCATGCCCCGGCACCTGTTCCGGCTCCGAACGGGGCTTGACTCCTTGCGGGCGACTCCAGGTGTCCCCCGAGATCCCCGGGCCAACCTGCCAAGAAAGCGGGGCTTCCCGCCACACCGCGAGCGAGGGCGTCCCCCGGGCCCCCCTCCTTGCGAGACGGGGCCCTTGGGATCTGCAGCGACGCGAGAGCCGTCCTGCCTTCTCTCTGGCGCTGCAACGGAGGCTGGACTCCCTCTAGGCGCCCCCAGAGGTTCCCTGGGATACCCGTGTCCACAGGCGAGCGGAACCCTGAGTCTCCAGAGGCCGCTCGCGAGGGGCCCCCCGTCGCCGTCGGCCCCTCCTCTCGAAAGGGGGGTCCAATCCCCTTCCTGAATGCCATCGCAATCCCTACATTCCCTCGCACCTCCAGAGCGGGACTCTCGCCTCTCCTGAGGTTCGAGAAGAGGCCCCAAGGGGCCAGTTCCGGCCGCAAGACCAAAGGTCCCCGAGGAACCCCCATCGGCAAGCGAGTCCAGTTCCCTGGACGTGAGGCGAGGGGAAGCCCAGCAGCCCCTGGCGATGTCAAAGGAGGCCTGGACTTCTCAGAGGCAACAAGAGAGGCTCCCCGAGGCGCCACGCCCCCGATTCAGAGAGGCCACCCCCGCTTCCCCCTGCGCCGCGCGGAAAAGCACGACCTTCGCCCCTGCATTCGAGGGGAAGCCCGATTGCCCTTGGCTGTGACCGGAGAGAAAGGCTGAGTCCCCCCGACTCCCTGGAGGCCACCCCCACAGGTGCCAGTTATACCTGTCCCCTCCCCCCCCCTCCGGGGACCCCCGAGGGTCCTAGCTCCATGCCTGACGCGGACCCAGGGCGCTGCAGCGCCTCCTGGCGAATCCCGAGGCTGCTCGGGGGCCCCTGTCCGCTCGAAAGGAGGCATGGCGACCCCGCTGGGCTAACGGGGGAGACGGGCCGGGGTACCCGCCGCAACTCGAGAATGCACCGCCGCAAGTCGAGAACACCCCCGTGAGGCCACGCCCATAGAGGGAGGAGGAGGCGCTTTTCCCTTGCAGGGCATGGAGAGCATGCCCCGGCACCTGTTCCGGCTCCCGAACGGGGCTTGACTCCTTGCGGGCGACTCCAGGTGTCCCCCGAGATCCCCGGGCCAACCTGCCAAGAAAGCGGGGCTTCCCGCCACACCGCGAGGGCGTCCCCCCGGCCCCCCTCCTTGCGAGACGGGGCCCTTTGGGATCTGCAGCGACGCGAGAGCCGTCCTGCCTTCTCTCTGGCGCTGCAACGGAGGCTGGACTCCCTCTAGGCGCCCCCAGAGGTTCCCTGGGATACCCGTGTCCACAGGCGAGCGGAACCCTGAGTCTCCAGAGGCCGCTCGCGAGGGGCCCCCCGTCGCCGTCGGCCCCCCTCCTCTCGAAAGGGGGGTCCAATCCCCTTCCTGAATGCCATCGCAATCCCTACATTCCCTCGCGCACCTCCAGAGCGAGCGGGACTCTCGCCTCTCCTGAGGTTCGAGAAGAGGCCCCAAGGGGCCAGTTCCGGCCGCAAGACCAAAGGTCCCCGAGGAACCCCCATCGGCAAGCGAGTCCAGTTCCCCCTGGACGTGAGGCGAGGGGAAGCCCAGCAGCCCCTGGCGATGTCAAAGGAGGCCTGCCTGGACTTCTCAGAGGCAACAAGAGAGGCTCCCCGAGGCGCCACGCCCCCGATTCAGAGAGAGGCCACCCCCCGCTTCCCCCTGCGCCGCCGCGCGGAAAAAGCACGACCTTCGCCCCTGCATTCGAGGGGAAGCCCGATTTGCCCTTGGCTGTGACCGGAGAGAAAGGCTGAGTCCCCTCGACTCCCTGGAGGCCACCCCACAGGTGCCAGTTATACCTGTCCCCTCCCCCCCTCCGGGGACCCCCGAGGGTCCTAGCTCCATGCCTGACGCGGACCCAGGGCGCGCTGCAGCGCGCCTCCTGGCGAATCCCGAGGCTGCTCTCGGGCCCCTGTCCGCTCGAAAGGAGGCATGGCGACCCCGCTGGGCTAACGGGGGAGACGGGCCGGGGTACCCGCCGCAACTCGAGAAAATGCACCGCCGCAAGTCGAGAACACCCCCCGTGAGGCCACGCCCATAGAGGGAGGAGGCGCTTTTCCCTTGCAGGGCATGGAGAGCATGCCCCGGCACCTGTTCCGGCTCCGAACGGGGCTTGACTCCTTGCGGGCGACTCCAGGTGTCCCCCGAGATCCCCGGGCCAACCTGCCAAGAAAGCGGGGCTTCCCGCCACACCGCGAGGGCGTCCCCCGGGCCCCCCTCCTTGCGAGACGGGGCCCTTGGGATCTGCAGCGACGCGAGAGCCGTCCTGCCTTCTCTCTGGCGCTGCGCTGCAACGGAACGGAGGCTGGACTCCCTCTAGGCGCCCCCAGAGGTTCCCTGGGATACCCGTGTCCACAGGCGAGCGGAACCCTGAGTCTCCAGAGGCCGCTCGCGAGGGGCCCCCCGTCGCGTCGTCGGCCCCTCCTCTCGAAAGGGGGGGTCCAATCCCCTTCCTGAATGCCATCGCAATCCCTACATTCCCTCGCACCTCCAGAGCGGGACTCTCGCCTCTCCTGAGGTTCGAGAAGAGGCCCCAAGGGGCCAGTTCCGGCCGCAAGACCAAGGTCCCCGAGGAACCCCCATCGGCAAGCGAGTCCAGTTCCCTGGACGTGAGGCGAGGGGAAGCCCAGCAGCCCCTGGCGATGTCAAAGGAGGCCTGGACTTCTCAGAGGCAACAAGAGAGGGCTCCCCGAGGCGCCACGCCCCCGATTCAGAGAGGCCACCCCCGCTTCCCCCCCTGCGCCGCGCGCGAAAAGCACGACCTTCGCCCCTGCATTCGAGGGGAAGCCCGATTGCCCTTGGCTGTGACCGGAGAGAAAGGCTGAGTCCCCTCGACTCCCTGGAGGCCACCCCACAGGTGCCAGTTATACCTGTCCCCTCCCCCCCTCCGGGGACCCCCGAGGGTCCTAGCTCCATGCCTGACGCGGACCCAGGGCGCTGCAGCGCCTCCTGGCGAATCCCGAGGCTGCTCGGGCCCCTGTCCGCTCGAAAGGAGGCATGGCGACCCCCCGCTGGGCTAACGGGGGAGACGGGCCGGGGTACCCGCCGCAACTCGAGAATGCACCGCCGCAAGTCGAGAACACCCCCGTGAGGCCACGCCCATAGAGGGAGGAGGCGCTTTTTTCCCTTGCAGGGCATGGAGAGCATGCCCCGGCACCTGTTCGGCTCCGAACGGGGCTTGACTCCTTGCGGGCGACTCCAGTGTCCCCCGAGATCCCCCCGGCCAACCTGCCAAGAAAGCGGGGCTTCCCGCCACACCGCGAGAGGGCGTCCCCCCCGGGCCCCCCTCCTTGCGAGACGGGGCCCTTGGGATCTGCAGCGACGCGAGAGCCGTCCTGCCTTCTCTCTGGCGCTGCAACGGAGGCTGGACTCCCTCTAGGCGCCCCCAGAGGTTCCCTGGGATACCCGTGTGTCCACAGGCGAGCGGAACCTGAGTCTCCAGAGGCCGCTCGCGAGGGGCCCCCCGTCGCCGTCGGCCCCTCCTCTCGAAAGGGGGGGTCCAATCCCCTTCCTGAATGCCATCGCAATCCCTACATTCCCTCGCACCTCCAGAGCGGGACTCTCGCCTCTCCTGAGGTTCGAGAAGAGGCCCCAAGGGGCCAGTTCCGGCCGCAAGACCAAAGGTCCCCGAGGAACCCCCATCGGCAAGCGAGTCCAGTTCCCTGGACGTGAGGCGAGGGGAAGCCCAGCAGCCCCTGGCGATGTCAAAGGAGGCCTGGACTTCTCAGAGGCAACAAGAGAGGCTCCCCGAGGCGCCACGCCCCCGATTCAGAGAGGCCACCCCCGCTTCCCCCTGCCCCGCGCGGAAAAGCACGACCTTCGCCCCTGCATTCGAGGGGAAGCCCGATTGCCCTTGGCTGTGACCGGAGAGAAAGGCTGAGTCCCCTCGACTCCCTGGAGGCCACCCCACAGGTGCCAGTTATACCTGTCCCCTCCCCCCCTCCGGGGACCCCCGAGGGTCCTAGCTCCATGCCTGACGCGGACCCAGGGCGCTGCAGCGCCTCCTGGCGAATCCCGAGGCTGCTCGGGCCCCTGTCCGCTCGAAAGGAGGCATGGCGACCCCGCTGGGCTAACGGGGGAGACGGGCCGGGGTACCCGCCGCAACTCGAGAATGCACCGCCGCAAGTCGAGAACACCCCCGTGAGGCCACGCCCATAGAGGGAGGAGGCGCTTTTCCCTTGCAGGGCATGGAGAGCATGCCCCGGCACCTGTTCCGGCTCCGAACGGGGCTTGACTCCTTGCGGGCGACTCCAGGTGTCCCCCGAGATCCCCGGGCCAACCTGCCAAGAAAGCGGGGCTTCCCGCCACACCGCGAGGGCGTCCCCCGGGCCCCCCTCCTTGCGAGACGGGGCCCTTGGGATCTGCAGCGACGCGAGAGCCGTCCTGCCTTCTCTCTGGCGCTGCAAACGGAGGCTGGACTCCCTCTAGGCGCCCCCAGAGGTTCCCTGGGATACCCGTGTCCACAGGCGAGCGGAACCCTGAGTCTCCAGAGGCCGCTCGCGAGGGGCCCCCCCGTCGCCGTCGGCCCCTCCTCTCGAAAGGGGGGTCCAATCCCCTTCCTGAATGCCATCGCAATCCCTACATTCCCTCGCACCTCCAGAGCGGGACTCTCGCCTCTCCTGAGGTTCGAGAAGAGGCCCCAAGGGGCCAGTTCCGGCCGCAAGACCAAAGGTCCCCGAGGAACCCCCATCGGCAAGCGAGTCCAGTTCCCTGGACGTGAGGCGAGGGGAAGCCCAGCAGCCCCTGGCGATGTCAAAGGAGGCCTGGACTTCTCAGAGGCAACAAGAGAGGCTCCCCGAGGCGCCACGCCCCCGATTCAGAGAGGCCACCCCCGCTTCCCCCTGCGCCGCGCGCGAAAAGCACGACCTTCGCCCCTGCATTCGAGGGGAAAGCCGATTGCCCTTGGCTGTGACCGGAGAGAAAGGCTGAGTCCCCTCGACTCCCTGGAGGCCACCCCACAGGTGCCAGTTATACCTGTCCCCCTCCCCCCCTCCGGGGACCCCCGAGGGTCCTAGCTCCATGCCTGACGCGGACCCAGGGCGCTGCAGCGCCTCCTGGCGAATCCCGAGGCTGCTCGGGCCCCTGTCCGCTCGAAAGGAGGCATGGCGACCCCGCTGGGCTAACGGGGGAGACGGGCCGGGGTACCCGCCGCAACTCGAGAATGCACCGCCGCAAGTCGAGAACACCCCGTGAGGCCACGCCCATAGAGGGAGGAGGCGCTTTTCCCCTTGCAGGGCATGGAGAGCATGCCCCGGCACCTGTTCCGGCTCCGAACGGGGCTTGACTCCTTGCGGGCGACTCCAGGTGTCCCCCGAGATCCCCGGGCCCAACCTGCCAAGAAAGCGGGGCTTCCCGCCACACCGCGAGGGCGTCCCCCGGGCCCCCCCTCCTTGCGAGACGGGGCCCTTGGGATCTGCAGCGACGCGAGAGCCGTCCTGCCTTCTCTCTGGCGCTGCAACGGAGGCTGGACTCCCTCTAGGCGCCCCCAGAGGTTCCCTGGGATACCCGTGTCCACAGGCGAGCGGAACCCTGAGTCTCCAGAGGCCGCTCGCGAGGGGCCCCCCGTCGCCGTCGGCCCCTCCTCTCGAAAGGGGGGTCCAATCCCCTTCCTGAATGCCATCGCAATCCCTACATTCCCTCGCACCTCCAGAGCGGGACTCTCGCCTCTCCTGAGGTTCGAGAAGAGGCCCCAAGGGGCCAGTTCCGGCCGCAAGACCAAAGGTCCCCGAGGAACCCCCATCGGCAAGCGAGTCCAGTTCCCTGGACGTGAGGCGAGGGGAAGCCCAGCAGCCCCTGGCGATGTCAAAGGAGGCCTGGACTTCTCAGAGGCAACAAGAGAGGCTCCCCGAGGCGCCACGCCCCCGATTCAGAGAGGCCACCCCCGCTTCCCCCTGCGCCGCGCGGAAAAAAGCACGACCTTCGCCCCTGCATTCGAGGGGAAGCCCGATTGCCCTTGGCTGTGACCGGAGAGAAAGGCTGAGTCCCCTCGACTCCCTGGAGGCCACCCCACAGGTGCCAGTTATACCTGTCCCCTCCCCCCCTCCGGGGACCCCCGAGGGTCCTAGCTCCATGCCTGACGCGGACCCAGGGCGCTGCAGCGCCTCCTGGCGAATCCCGAGGCTGCTCGGGCCCCTGTCCGCTCGAAAGGAGGCATGGCGACCCCGCTGGGCTAACGGGGGAGACGGGCCGGGTAACCCCGCCGCAACTCGAGAATGCACCGCCGCAAGTCGAGAACACCCCCGTGAGGCCACGCCCATAGAGGGAGGAGGCGCTTTTCCCTTGCAGGGCATGGAGAGCATGCCCCGGCACCTGTTCCGGCTCCGAACGGGGCTTGACTCCTTGCGGGCGACTCCAGGTGTCCCCCGAGATCCCCGGGCCAACCTGCCAAGAAAGCGGGGCTTCCCGCCACACCGCGAGGGCGTCCCCCCGGGCCCCCCTCCTTGCGAGACGGGGCCCTTGGGATCTGCAGCGACGCGAGAGCCGTCCTGCCTTCTCTCTGGCGCTGCAAACGGAGGCTGGACTCCCTCTAGGCGCCCCCAGAGGTTCCCCTGGGATACCCGTGTCCACAGGCGAGCGGAACCCTGAGTCTCCAGAGGCCGCTCGCGAGGGGCCCCCCGTCGCCGTCGGCCCCTCCTCTCGAAAGGGGGGTCCAATCCCCTTCCTGAATGCCATCGCAATCCCTACATTCCCTCGCACCTCCAGAGCGGGACTCTCGCCTCTCCTGAGGTTCGAGAAGAGGCCCCAAGGGGCCAGTTCCGGCCGCAAGACCAAAGGTCCCCGAGGAACCCCCATCGGCAAGCGAGTCCAGTTCCCTGGACGTGAGGCGAGGGGAAGCCCAGCAGCCCCTGGCGATGTCAAAGGAGGCCTGGACTTCTCAGAGGCAACAAGAGAGGCTCCCCGAGGCGCCACGCCCCCCCGATTCAGAGAGGCCACCCCCGCTTCCCCCCTGCGCCGCGCGGAAAAGCACGACCTTCGCCCCTGCATTCGAGGGGAAGCCCGATTGCCCTTGGCTGTGACCGGAGAGAAAGGCTGAGTCCCCTCGACTCCCTGGAGGCCACCCCACAGGTGCCAGTTATACCTGTCCCCCCTCCCCCCCTCCGGGGACCCCCGAGGGTCCTAGCTCCATGCCTGACGCGGGACCCAGGGCGCTGCAGCGCCTCCTGGCGAATCCCGAGGCTGCTCGGGCCCCTGTCCGCTCGAAAGGAGGCATGGCGACCCCGCTGGGCTAACGGGGGAGACGGGCCGGGGTACCCGCCGCAACTCGAGAATGCACCGCCGCAAGTCGAGAACACCCCCGTGAGGCCACGCCCATAGAGGGAGGAGGCGCTTTTCCCTTGCAGGGCATGGAGAGCATGCCCCGGCACCTGTTCCGGCTCCGAACGGGGCTTGACTCCTTGCGGGCGACTCCAGGTGTCCCCCGAGATCCCCGGGCCAACCTGCCAAGAAAGCGGGGCTTCCCGCCACACAGCGAGGGGCGTCCCCCGGGCCCCCCTCCTTGCGAGACGGGGCCCTTGGGATCTGCAGCGACTCGAGAGCCGTCCTGCCTTCTCTCTGGCGCTGCAACGGAGGCTGGACTCCCTCTAGGCGCCCCCAGAGGTTCCCTGGGATACCCGTGTCCACAGGCGAGCGGAACCCTGAGTCTCCAGAGGCCGCTCGCGAGGGGCCCCCCGTCGCCGTCGGCCCCTCCTCTCGAAAGGGGGGTCCAATCCCCTTCCTGAATGCCATCGCAATCCCTACATTCCCTCGCACCTCCAGAGCGGGACTCTCGCCTCTCCTGAGGTTCGAGAAGAGGCCCCAAGGGGCCAGTTCCGGCCGCAAGACCAAAGGTCCCCGAGGAACCCCCATCGGCAAGCGAGTCCAGTTCCCTGGACGTGAGGCGAGGGGAAGCCCAGCAGCCCCTGGCGATGTCAAAGGAGGCCTGGACTTCTCAGAGGCAACAAGAGAGGCTCCCCGAGGCGCCACGCCCCCGATTCAGAGAGGCCACCCCCGCTTCCCCCTGCGCCGCGCGGAAAAGCACGACCTTCGCCCCTGCATTCGAGGGGAAGCCCGATTGCCCTTGGCTGTGACCGGAGAGAAAGGCTGAGTCCCCTCGACTCCCTGGAGGCCACCCCACAGGTGCCAGTTATACCTGTCCCCTCCCCCCCCTCCGGGGACCCCCGAGGGTCCTAGCTCCATGCCTGACGCGGACCCAGGGCGCTGCAGCGCCTCCTGGCGAATCCCGAGGCTGCTCGGGCCCCTGTCCGCTCGAAAGGAGGCATGGCGACCCCGCTGGGCTAACGGGGGAGACGGGCCGGGGTACCCGCCGCAACTCGAGAATGCACCGCCGCAAGTCGAGAACACCCCCCGTGATACTTGGCCACCCCCCACGCCCATAGAGGGAGGAGGCGCTTTTCCCTTGCAGGGCATGGAGAGCATGCCCCGGCACCTGTTCCGGCTGCCGAACGGGGCTTGACTCCTTGCGGGCGACTCCAGGTGTCCCCCGAGATCCCCGGGCCAACCTGCCAAGAAAGCGGGGCTTCCCGCCACACCGCGAGGGCGTCCCCCGGGCCCCCCTCCTTGCGAGACGGGGCCCTTGGGATCTGCAGCGACTCGAGAGCCGTCCTGCCTTCTCTCTGGCGCTGCAACGGAGGCTGGACTCCCTCTAGGCGCCCCCAGAGGTTCCCTGGGATACCCGTGTCCACAGGCGAGCGGAACCCTGAGTCTCCAGAGGCCGCTCGCGAGGGGCCCCCCCGTCGCCGTCGGCCCCTCCTCTCGAAAGGGGGGTCCAATCCCCTTCCTGAATGCCATCGCAATCCCTACATTCCCTCGCACCTCCAGAGCGGGACTCTCGCCTCTCCTGAGGTTCGAGAAGAGGCCCCAAGTGGCCAGTTCCGGCCGCAAGACCAAAGGTCCCCGAGGAACCCCCATCGGCAAGCGAGTCCAGTTCCCTGGACGTGAGGCGAGGGGAAGCCCAGCAGCCCCTGGCGATGTCAAAGGAGGCCTGGACTTCTCAGAGGCAACAAGAGAGGCTCCCCGAGGCGCCACGCCCCCGATTCAGAGAGGGCCACCCCCCCGCTTCCCCCTGCGCCGCGCGGAAAAAGCAGCACGACCTTCGCCCCTGCATTCGAGGGGAAGCCCGATTGCCCTTGGCTGTGACCGGGGAGAGAAAGGCTGAGTCCCCTCGACTCCCTGGAGGCCACCCCACAGGTGCCAGTTATACCTGTCCCCTCCCCCCCTCCGGGGACCCCCCGAGCGAGGGGTCCTAGGCCTCCGATGCCTGACGCGGACCCAGGGCTGCAGCTGGCTCCTGGCCTCCTGTGTTCGAATCCCGAAGGCTGCTCGGCCCCTCGGGCCCAACTGAGTCCGCTCGAAGGAGGCATGGCCGACCCCGCTGGGCTAACGGGGGGAGACGGGCGGGGTACCCCGCCCGGCCGCAACTCGAGAATGCACTCGCCGCAAGTCGAGAAACCCCCACGTGAGGCCACGCCCATAGAGGGAGGAGGCGCTTTTCCTTTTTCCCTTGAGAGGAATTCATCGGAGGTCCATGGGGTTAGATTCTTCACCTGGACTCCCGTGTCCCGAGATCGCGGCCTTGCTCCTTGCGGGGTTCGACTCCAGGTGGGCGTCCCCTCGAGCTATCCCCTGGCCAACCTGCCAATGAATGCCTGCGGAGCGGGGTCTTCCCGCTTCCACCTGCCGGAGGAGGTGGCCCCCTCACCCCCATTCTTCGCGGCCCCCCTCCTCTTCGGTTTCCGTGTCACAGGCTCTTGGGATCTGCAGCGACGCTCGAGGGTCCCCGTCCTGACTTCCTTCTTGGCGTCGCTTCAACGGAGGTGGTCATCTCTCCTCTCCAGGGCCTGTCCGCCCAAGCGTTTCTCTCCCTGGGATAGGCACCCGTGTTACCTTCCGGCAGAGAGGGGAACCCCGTTTGAAGTCTCCAGGAGAGTCCAATTCCTGACTGGGAGGGAGGGGTCGGCGGACCCTGCGGCGAAGTCCTCGGCCCCTCCTCCTCTCTAGAGGGGGGGGTCCAATCTCACGTCGGCCAGTGACTAGCGCCATCGAGGCACAAGTCCCTACATTGCGCCAGCGGGATTCAAGAGCCAACCTCCACCTGCGAAAAGAGACTTCTCGCTCCTGGGTGAGGTTGTGGAGACAGAAAGCAGGCGCCAGAGGGGCCACACTTCTGGCCGCAACCCACCATAAGAGTTATACTGGTACTCCCTCTTCTCACATGCAAAGGGTCTAGCTCGTCTGAGCGGGACCAGGTGCGCGTTGCCCCCTGGCGACGTGAGGCGTTCCTCCCTGCTTGCCCAGCAGCCCATTGGCGATGAGTCCAAAGGAGGCGGCCTGAGGGCTTCTCCCGAGGCAACAAGAGAAGGCACGCCGGGTCGCGCGCTCGATCCCCGTTCCCCACCCGCAATTGAGGCCCCCGCCGCTCCGTTGCCGCGGGGCTTCCCGCTCCGCTACCGAGCATGCCCGGGGCCAAAAAGCACGACCTATTGGGTGCCACGTGATCTCCGTTCTGGCACTATTCGAAGGTGGCTTCTTCAGCCAGCGAGCGCCTGCTGGGCGTGAGCGGAGAGAAAGCTGAGTCCTTGGGATCTGAACTCCCTGGAGCGCTTCTCACTCTCCACTGGTGCCCAGTTTACCTACCTCCGCACTCTCCCCTCCCTCCCCTGGGGACCCCGCGAGGAGTACCCCCTCGGGTCCCAGTCGGTCCCTGCCACTCGCAGATAGCCTGACCGTGCTCGGTCCCCCTGGCTCGCTGCAGCGCCATAGGAGAGGCGAATCCTCCGAGGGGGAGTTCCTCGGGCCCCTGTGTGCCGCTCGAAGGAAAGGGCACATGGGCGGCCCCTCTCCGATGTAACTGGAAGACGGGCGATTCTCAGACGGCTGTGCCGCAACCACGAAGGCTACCCGAGTCCGCCCACTACTCCCCGAGAACCACCCCCACCGAGGCGAGACGAAGGCCCAGTCCGCCCTCTGTGAGGGACCACGAGGGCCCACGCCAAACGGGGGGCGCCAGGACGGCGCCCCGTATTTCACTCTGCTGGCGGCCCCAGGCTGCTCGTAGTAGTCCACCGCGCCCCTCGGCCACACGGCCACTCGCGTCTGACCGGCTGGGCGGGGGACGGTCCGGGTGACCCCGCGGCCGTACGCGAGCGCCGCGCGTGCAAGGTGTCACCCGCCATGATTCCCCGTGGCCAACCTACGCCCAGAAAGCCACGCAGGGGCTTTCCCCGCAACATCATGGAGAGGCACACCACCGATCGGACCTACACGGCGCGCGCGCTCCCGCTGTGGCCCGGGGCCCTTGCGAACACGCCGTAGCAGGCTTAGAGATTCGGCTGCCAAACTCTCGACGCGCGGTCTTGGCGACGTCAGGCTTGCCTGGCTCCTGCGGAGGGACGAACAGCCCCTCGCCCCCCTCGGAGCGCCGTTGGACCTGACCAGCACATCTAGGCGAAACCCTTGAGGGTCCAGTCCATACACGTGAACGCGAGTCGCCTGTCTCCTGGCCGCTCCGAGGAGAGCCACGAAACCCCTCTAGGCGCCCCCAGATGTCTACGAGTCCACGGCCTTGCCGCTCGCGCCACGACGGCGTGGCCCCCCGTTCCGAAGTCGACCCCACGGCGCCCCTCCTCTCGAAAGGGGGTCCCTCTCCACCTTCCTGAATGCCCGATCCGCAAATCCCTACATTCCTCCCTCGCACCCGCCAGAGCGTGGACCTCACGGCCGCCTCTCCTGAGCGTTCTGTAAGCGAAGAAGGCCCCAAGGGGAGCCAGTTAATACCGGTCCGCAAGACCAAAGGTCGTCCCGAGGAACCCACCCTCCAACAATCGCAAGCGAGTCCCAGTTCCCTGGCGCGATGAGGCGAGGGGATATGCCCCGAGCAGCCCCTGGCGATGGTCAAAGGAGGCCTGGACTTCTCAGAGGCAACAAAGAGAGGCTCCCCGACCGGCCGCCCACGCCCCCGAATCAGAGAGGCCACCCCCGCTTCCCCCCTGCGCCCGCGCGGAAAAGCAGACCTTCGCGACCTTCGCCCCCCTGCATTCGAGGGGAAGCCCCGATTGCCCTTGGCTGACTGACCGAGAGAGAGGAGAGAAAGCTGAGAGTTCCCCTCGACTCCCTGGAGGCCCACACCCCACAGGTGCCAGTTATACCTGTCCCCTTCCCCCCCTCGGGGACCCCCGAGGGTCCTAGCTCTCTATAGCGCGTGAGAACCCGGACCCAGGTGTCGCTGCAGTCGCCTCCTGCTGCGATTGCTCGAGGTCGCGGTCTGTATCCCAAATGCCCCTGTCCGCTCGAGCAAGGCCTAAGAGCATGGCTGAATCACCCGCTGGCTAACGGGGGAGACGGGCCGGGGTACCTCGCGTCGGCTAACTTCCGAGCAATGCAGCACCGAGCCGCATAGTCAAGATCAAACCCCCGTGAGGCCACCGCCCATAGAGGGAGGAGGCGCGTTTTTTCTCTTTTCCCACTTCAGGGCACTGCAAGAGCATGCCCCGGCAATCCTGTTCCAGCCTCGAACGGGGCTTGACCCTTGCGGGCACTCCAGGTGTCCCCCGAGATCCCCGGGCTAAACCTGCCAAGAAAGCGGGCTTCCCGCCACAACCGCGAGGCGCGGCCCCCGGACCCCCTCCCTTGCGAGACGGGGCCCTTGGGATCTGCAGCGACGCGAGAGCCGTCCTGCCTTCTCTCTGGCGCTGCAACGGAGGCTGGACTCCCTCTAGGCGCCCCCAGAGGTTCCCTGGGATACCCGTGTCCACAGGCGAGCGGAACCCTGAGTCTCCAGAGGCCGCTCGCGAGGGGCCCCCCCGTCGCCGTCGGCCCCTCCTCTCGAAAGGGGGGTCCAATCCCCTTCCTGAATGCCATCGCAATCCCTACATTCCCTCGCACCTCCAGAGCGGGGGACTCTCGCCTCTCCTGAGGTTCGAGAAGAGGCCCCAAGGGGCCAGTTCCGGCCGCAAGACCAAAGGTCCCCGAGGAACCCCCATCGGCAAGCGAGTCCAGTTCCCTGGACGTGAGGCGAGGGGAAGCCCAGCAGCCCCTGGCGATGTCAAAGGAGGCCTGGACTTCTCAGAGGCAACAAGAGAGGCTCCCCGAGGCGCCACGCCCCCGATTCAGAGAGGCCACCCCCGCTTCCCCCTGCGCCGCGCGGAAAAGCACGACCTTCGCCCCTGCATTCGAGGGGAAGCCCGATTGCCCTTGGCTGTGACCGGAGAGAAAGGCTGAGTCCCCTCGACTCCCTGGAGGCCACCCCACAGGTGCCAGTTATACCTGTCCCCTCCCCCCCTCCGGGGACCCCCGAGGGTCCTAGCTCCATGCCTGACGCGGACCCAGGGCGCTGCAGCGCCTCCTGGCGAATCCCGATGCTGCTCGGGCCCCTGTCCGCTCGAAAGGAGGCATGGCGACCCCGCTGGGCTAACGGGGGAGACGGGCCGGGGTACCCGCCGCAACTCGAGAATGCACCGCCGCAAGTCGAGAACACCCCCGTGAGGCCACGCCCATAGAGGGAGGAGGCGCTTTTCCCTTGCAGGGCATGGAGAGCATGCCCCGGCACCTGTTCCGGCTCCGAACGGGGCTTGACTCCTTGCGGGCGACTCCAGGTGTCCCCCGAGATCCCCGGGCCAACCTGCCAAGAAAGCGGGGCTTCCCGCCACACCGCGAGGGCGTCCCCCGGGCCCCCCTCCTTGCGAGACGGGGCCCTTGGGATCTGCAGCGACGCGAGAGCCGTCCTGCCTTCTCTCTGGCGCTGCAACGGAGGCTGGACTCCCTCTAGGCGCCCCCAGAGGTTCCGTGGGATACCCGTGTCCACAGGCGAGCGGAACCCTGAGTCTCCAGAGGCCGCTCGCGAGGGGCCCCCCGTCGCCGTCGGCCCCTCCTCTCGAAAGGGGGGTCCAATCCCCTTCCTGAATGCCATCGCAATCCCTACATTCCCTCGCACCTCCAGAGCGGGACTCTCGCCTCTCCTGAGGTTCGAGAAGAGGCCCCAAGGGGCCAGTTCCGGCCGCAAGACCAAAGGTCCCCGAGGAACCCCCATCGGCAAGCGAGTCCAGTTCCCTGGACGTGAGGCGAGGGGAGCCCCCAGCAGCCCCTGGCGATGTCAAAAGGAGGCCTGGACTTCTCAGAGGCAACAAGAGAGGCTCCCCGAGGCGCCACGCCCCCGATTCAGAGAGGCCACCCCCGCTTCCCCCTGCGCCGCGCGGCGGAAAAAGCACGACCTTCGCCCCTGCATTCGAGGGGAAGCCCGATTGCCCTTGGGCTGTGACCGGAGAGAAAGGCTGAGTCCCCTCGACTCCCTGGAGGCCACCCCACAGGTGCCAGTTATACCTGTCCCCCCCCCCCCTCCGGGGACCCCCGAGGGTCCTAGCTCCATGCCTGACGCGGACCCAGGGCGCTGCAGCGCCTCCTGGCGAATCCCGATGCTGCTCGGGCCCCTGTCCGCTCGAAAGGAGGCATGGCGACCCCGCTGGGCTAACGGGGGAGACGGGCCGGGGTACCCGCCGCAACTCGAGAATGCACCGCCGCAAGTCGAGAACACCCCCCCCGAGGCCACGCCCATAGAGGGAGAGGCGCTTTTCCCTTGCAGGGCATGGAGAGCATGCCCCGGCACCTGTTCCGGCTCCGAACGGGGCTTGACTCCTTGCGGGCGACTCCAGGTGTCCCCCGAGATCCCCGGGCCAACCTGCCAAGAAAGCGGGGCTTCCCGCCACACCGCGAGGGCGTCCCCCGGGCCCCCTCCTTTGCGAGACGGGGCCCTTGGGATCTGCAGCGCGACGCGAGAGCCGTCCTGCCTTCTCTCTGGCGCTGCAACGGAGGCTGGACTCCCTCTAGGCGCCCCCAGAGTTCCCTGGGATACCCGTGTCCACAGGCGAGCGGAACCCTGAGTCTCCAGAGAGGCCGCTCGCGAGGGGCCCCCCGTCGCCGTCGGCCCCTCCTCTCGAAAGGGGGGTCCAATCCCCTTCCTGAATGCCATCGCAATCCCTACATTCCCTCGCACCTCCAGAGCGGGACTCTCTCGCCTCTCCTGAGGTTCGAGAAGAGGCCCCAAGGGGCCAGTTCCGGCCGCAAGACCAAAGGTCCCCGAGGAACCCCCATCGGCAAGCGAGTCCAGTTCCCTGGACGTGAGGCGAGGGGAAGCCCAGCAGCCCCTGGCGATGTCAAAGGAGGCCTGGACTTCTCAGAGGCAACAAGAGAGGCTCCCCGAGGCGCCACGCCCCCGATTCAGAGAGGCCACCCCCGCTTCCCCCTGCGCCGCGCGGAAAAGCACGACCTTCGCCCCTGCATTCGAGGGGAAGCCCGATTCCTTGGCTGTGACCGGAGAGAAAGGCTGAGTCCCCTCGACTCCCTGGAGGCCACCCCACAGGTGCCAGTTATACCTGTCCTGTCCCCCCCCCCCCCTCCGGGGACCCCCGAGGGTCCTAGCTCCATGCCTGACGCGCGGACCCAGGGCGCTGCAGCGCCTCCTGGCGAATCCCGAGGCTGCTCGGGCCCCTGTCCGCTCGAAAGGAGGCATGGCGACCCCGCTGGGCTAACGGGGGAGACGGGCCGGGGTACCCGCCGCAA